>JAHDVE020010938.1:0-74567 GCA_022606495.2 Halesus radiatus
GGAATAATGAAGTTCTGCCCAGTTGTTACGAACTGCAGTGCATGTTCAAAATTTTCTTGTTGATATCATAACACCGATAGAAGAGGATTCGAGAAGGTGTATATACTATACTTAATTTATCATTTTGATATCCCATGAATAGGGTTACAAATCATAAGTGTTAAGTTCATTAAAGTAAAGAACGCTTGTGGTAAAATATCACAAAATGATTTTTAGAAATACTTTGTTTTTCTTATAATAATTTATCACGATTGCAATATTGAAATATTAACAGTACATTTTATTATATTATATAGGGCACTAAAAGCACCGTTCGGTATTGTGATTATTAAAAAAATGTACTTTCGGCTGTCATGTGACGTGTTGTACATGACATTCTAATTTCAATATTTGAAAAACAAGTAATTTTTATTTTCAGAAGATATAAAGAATTGTGGAGAAATATGCGGCAGTTCTTACAATAGTTTATATAATAAATGGGCAGCATTGTTGCCTTCCAAGCAGTTGATCGGGGTTCCATTCTCGGCAGTGGCAATTTTTTTTTTAAATATTTGAAAATTTTCAGTTTTAAATTTAAATATTAACTTTTATTTTTATAAATACATTAGTTTTTTTTTTGCATATTGTTACATGTTTAAAAAAAAATCAACTTCGCTGCAATTCAGTTTTAAATTTTAGTGCCAGTAATAATAGTATCAAAAATTCCCACCTGCGCGCGCATGGCATCTTTGGGAGGTGCAAGAACAACCAAAGGGAACATCTGGGGAAGGATTTGAGATTGATCGTTTGTAGATGGTCAACGAACATTGAATACACTTGTTTCCCGCGAGTCAAAGAAGTACGCAACTTCGCTTAATTTTATTAGATTGTTTATCAAATTGGGGTGAGTTTGTAAATCTTCTCTTTTCACCGTGTAGAATAAATAACGCCCGCGTTTCTAATCGTCACCTGTTGACTTTTGTTGAAGTTTTATGTTCTTGATTCATATTTTGTGGTCTCACAGACCAAATCCCACATACCAGCCTGCTAAAGTTGAGACGTCACCTACTCAAGAACAAGATTTTCCCTTGCGTTAATTCAGTATATCAAAAATTTACAACGATAACCTCAAAAAGATCAATAAGCAATTTATGTGTTCATTATTTTGTCGTAACCATTAATCCCCCCCTAATAACCGCCGAACCATCTCTGGGCCATGAGAGAGAGACAAGTAACGAATACTTAAACATGCTGACACGAACGGGATAAGTGTCGCAGGGCTAACGTAAAGGCGATGGTATTTAACCTCCGATAAGGGAGACCTCCAGAAGTAAATGTTTAAATACACGATAACTTACGACACACTTATCATAACCTAACAATATTTATTCTAAATTTAATTTTTTTTTAACCTTTAGCTTTCGAACATTAAAACGTTCATCCTCACAAATCCCGCAAACTTAAATTCCCGTGATTTATCACGGGACTGCGCTACTTAACAAATGAAACTGGAATTCTTTGAAATAGCGCTCAAAAGAACTTAATATTATGATAGAATTTATTCAGGTACCTACTCAGAGAGGCTATTACTGTTATTGGAATTATTTTGCTCGGAAAAGAGAGATCATTTGCCAGTTTACCGTTTACCTTTGATTCCGAGTACTTTAAAGTGGAACACAAGACAACAAGTAGAATAAAGGTTTATGCGATAGTTCATTCGAATTGAAAATATTTTAGAAGTTTAACTTTTGGTTTTTTTTTTTTTTTTTTATAAGAATACCGCACAAGAGTCCCAACTGCTCCCAACCGTCTGGAGTCAGTGAGACTATAGCATTCCCAATTGGGGAATGTTGTGAGGCTGAAGGTATTGGGGAGGGGAAGAAGGGGATGAGGAAGGTGGGAATATACCTGGCTATTTATTGGTTGATTTTAATCAGCAACTGTTAGTGTGTTCCACACATGCCAAATACCTAAGTCTTTTTGTACAATTCCAAAAGATGCGGTCTTTGATTGTCATTGTCAAAATATTAAATATTAAATTGTCAAAATGTTAAAATGTTTTTTCAAGATTCAAATTATACTGAATAGCACTTAGATCTGGAAGTTTTTAAATTATGCTGAAAAATGCAAACTGCAAGATTCATAACGGTCTCTTTAGAATAGTAGATACCTTCAGTATCACCCTGGTGAAAGCCCACCATTCAGAAACGAAACGTTGGTTAAAATGGCGTTAACCGTGTTTGTTGACCAGATCTGAATAGCTAGGCACTTCCCCACCTTCCTATCCCTCATTTCCTTCCCCTCTCTACTATATTTCTACTCCACTCCAGACGGTTGGGAGCAGTTAGGGCTCGGTTAACGATTTAGGGTTAAATTTTCGGGATATAAAAATATTAAAACCAAAATTTAGTTGCAGGACAATGCCAATTATAACGTGGTATATACTCGTACCTACATAGCGACAATCATTATCCATTTCATGCATTAAGAAATAGAAGTATCTTTTTATTCGATTAATCACATTATTACTAAAGAAATAATTTAAGTAATAACATTCAAAACAATTTTTTTTTTTTTTTTAAAATTAGAAATCGGAACTCTAATTTAACAACCAAATATATATCATAATTTGTAATAACTGTTATTCTGATTATTGTATTCTTAAGGCTTAAACTAATAATATAAACATCACGCATATTATCTCTCTGATTCCCCTTAAAGCTTCTTTTTAAATTAATGAGTATGTAAACAATTTGGTTTTAATTAAGAAACATTAAAGAAAGACCGCATCTACACTTCAATCGATTTATGTCATCGGTGGACAAAATGTAAGATTCTTTTTAATGAATATCATGTCCAACGCTCGGCCCCATATATATTTGCTAACCGTATTATTAAGCAGCGATATAATGAAACTTAATAAAAGAATGTTCAAGTTAGTTTACGTTAGATTAGATTAGGTTTATTGTTTATTTATATGTTTATTTATTTTTTAATTTTAACAACTCTTAGAATATTAAATATGAAACTGGCAAGACACAGTGAAGAAAAAGATAATGGTAGCAGCTGGGACTCGAACCTAGAACCACATGGTATATCCGGGACCCTGCGCTTCTAATCCACTGAGTTGCGGCTACCCCAATCCGTCCCGTCATTTTTATCGGTATTGTACTTCGTTTTCTTACGCTCTGTTAATATCATCTTCAATTAAATCCCATACATTTTGGATGCTTTTTTTTATAACTACAAGATTCAAACCCGAATTTACGAGTATTTTTTAATCATTTTATAGTGTCTCGGATAAACCTATCCGATTTTTTTTATATGGGACATCTGTTGACTTTTTCTACAAGTATAGGAGTAATATATGTATTTTTGTTGAATAACCTATTGAAGCTTATAATCCTAATTGTAATATATTTTTAATAATTGAAAATAATACTAAAAACTCATAGAAATGAAACATGAAACTAGAAAGTCGCAGAAAAGTTACTTATTTTTATTTTTATTATTTGTGTTATTTCTAGTCACTTTCTTCAATGTTTTATTTTGCTATGCAATACACCTATTCATTTGAAATACAATGCGGGTGAAGCATTAATTTCTTGTTTTTATTGTAATGGCTCAGTTTTTCGATTTACTTTTTGCCATTTCCGTAGAACCTTCCTGCGGGCGTAGAGATATAATAAACCGGTCTGTATTTAGATCTGTCAGGAATATGCGATCGTACCATTGACTTTGCAACTATTGAATCGCTCAAAACTCTTTGCCTATTGTGTTTCGTTTATCATTCGTAAACTTCAACATCAAAGAGATTTCGATTCGCATTGTCAGCACCCCTACCAGAGAGAGGAAATATGTTAACATATTGGATTTGTGATAAAGTGAAATGTTAACATGTATCCATGGAGAAATTTGCTATAAATATCACCAGGAGTGTACATAATATGGTGTTAGTATACTATATAGCATAAGTACCTACGTATATAAGATCTTTTGATAAACAGAGAGCTTGAAAGAGGATAATATTAATAAGTGTACTTATGTTTGAAAAAAAGGTGAACGCATTAATAAGTTTGTACGGAGTTCCAACTCCAGCATGACCATTTGATACTCATCGCCTGGAGAATGACATAATAGTGTAATTAATTAATTGTTATATTTAGTTGCCGTCGTTCACTATAAATTTTAAATATCACATACCTTTAAGTGGATTTTCCGCGGTGATTTTAGCCTAGAAATTTTTAAATAAAACATATCTAATGCTGTATAGTTCATGATACGTTTTTTCAAATATTGTATCATGTCAATCCACATATCTTTTTTCGATTATTATATATATTTGACTTATAAAAACACAATCGTAACAGCAGCAGCGTTTACCCATTGTGCAATATACAAAATATATTTATGGTAACTGGATAAAACAGAACAGTAATAACATAGAAGATGAGATTAGGTTAGGTTAGTTGGTTGGGTTATCTTAGGTGAGGCTACAGTAGGTTTGTCATGGAACCCATATTTACGTATGGATTTTTTTTTTATTGTTTCATTACTACTTAATAATAACTGGCCTCCGCGTTAATCAGTAACGGATAATGGAATAAAAATCAAGCGCTTCATAACACAAGCTACGTTGTTTCTTATGGCCAACATAACTTGTAAGCATTTTTCAGTGAATCGTCGATTAAAGATGCTATTCCTACATGATATAGATATATTTAGTATAAGTTGTAGACGTTAAAATGTGGATTAAACGAAGTTTGAAAATTGCTTTGAATGCCGAAACAGCTAAAATAAAAACTAAAAATACTCGCAGAACTTAAGAATAACATTATTAAATTTGATTTTTATTAAATTAAAAAAAAAAAAATTACCCATGTTTAAATGATATTTTTATATTGCAATGCTTATAGAAGCATCGCATATGAGCTATTGTGTATTTTTTTAAATCATCATTTTACTTATTTAGAGTCCAAAATACATGTTCCTTCATTCTCCGTATCAAGCACTATATTGTGTATTATGCAATTTCGTACATTTTTGCGTCATCCGAAATATAAAAAAAATGGTTGATTTTTTTCACAATGTCATGCACTCAAATTACATTATAGTACGCACTTCTGTATTATGTATTATGTAGATCAGGCTAGTACTATTTTTATTTAAAAAAATTATTATCTTCAAAATAAAAACCTTTCCTTTTATAACTTCTCTGTGTCATGCACGTATACATTATTATACATACATATAAATCATAAATATGTCACACATATATATCTACTATGTATAATGTTCTTTTGTGATAACTTAAAACCTTTTATTTCATTCTGTACACGAAATCATGTAAAATGTTAAAATATGTAAAAGCTCATCGGGGCGTTAATAATTAATAAACAAATAGTAAATAAATTAAAAAATGATTTCATATGTATTAACTCGTTTTACTACCCGACTTCACCGTATGAATTTTCTAACCAACAATTCATCTATCTAAGTTAGAAACAAATAGACATGTACAATAAAAAATAAACTTATGAAAAAAAACCAACAATCAACACTGAATTAAATCTCCTCTTTTTCTTACATCACTTTTTACTTTTTTCATTACTTTTTCTTACTTCTTACAACATTGCCTAATCATTTTTTTTATAATACAGCCACCCAAGTTTTAGGTTGCTTAATACGTAACACGAGGACTTTTCATAATACTCGCTCAAGTAAATTATTTTACTTATACCTTGTGAGATCGTAGCTTGAGCATACATCTACTGTGTTGTCTCCTATTTATACTTGCAACTTACACCGCTTGAAAAAAGTACAAAGGATATTTCTTAGATATGTTCAATAAAATTTGAGACAACCTGTAAGGGATATCTTCTACAATACGCAAATGAATAATCTAAAACTGCAGATACTTTCTACTAGGAGAACAAATGATATTCTTATACTTTTTAAATTACTGAATAACTTCATCAGATGTTAAGTGCTATAAATATTCGCGTTCTTGTTAGATCTACTCGACTCCACCAACCTTTTCCACTGTGACAACCACAACATGAAATATTCATAAAACTCACCACTCGCGCATCTTCACCGAACATTCAATACGAATTTCTTCGACATATTCAAAACCTCATCATATATTCGATGTGTATTTCTTTAAATTTTTTTTTTTTTTTTTATCAATTACATCAATTTAATATAATGTAACTTAATATTTTGTAAATGAAATCCTCGGCACGGGAAATCCCAGTAAGGATATCATTATTTGTTATAAAAAAAATATTATTAATATTATTATTATTAATATTTTTATTGTTATTATTAATATTAGTATTAATAATATTTTTATTGTTATTATTAATATTATTATATTATTATTATTAATATTTTTATTGTTATTATTAATATTAGTATTAATAATATTTTTATTGTTATTATTAATATTATTATTATTAATATTATTTTTATTAATATTATTATTATTATTATTATTATTATTATTGTTATAATAATTACTATTATTAATATAATAAATAAGAATAACTTTGTTTAAACCACTCTTTTTAATAAATAAATATCTACGTGTTTCAGAAGTAAAGGTCCCCTCATCAGGATAAACAAAATACAATACACACTCTTTATCCTGATGAAGGGAGATTTTTTTTTGAAACATGTAGATATTGATATATAAAATATAATGGTTTAAACAACGTTATTCTTTTTTTATTGTATTTTACAATTATTTTTGTGGTGTCACTCTTAATAAAATTAATAAGATATACTTTGTGTTCACCAATGTTTAATATATAAATATCTTTAAGTTTCGAAAGCGGTAGACTACACAGTATACTATCCCAACGAGGGAAGTTTCGTTTCCAAAATATGTCAATATTTATATATTAAACAGTGGTGTACACAAAGTATTACTTATTAACTTTTTTTTTTTTAAATAAATTTTATTTTTTATCTAAAAATTTAGAAATGCTTGTTGGTTGCAAGATTAAAAAAAAAACCTGTAATAATCTCTGTACTCAACATACTGAAATCTTATCAATATTAACTGAATATATTGTTACTGTTTAGGCAAAAGTCTATATTTATACTTATATTTTTTTGTAATTTTTCTTTAATTGAGCGTGCTTATAGAGTTTATAATTTAAATCATTACCGTTCAGTCTTCCTTTATTGAGTGTATATTATAGAGTTTATTATTTATATCGTTACCGTTCAGGCAAAAGTCTATAATTATACCTAGATATTTTTTCATAATTTTACCTTTATTGAGATAATGTTATAGAGTTTATTAATATATGTTTTATGTAAGTAGATTATATTTTTAATGCAACACGTTTCTAGACACCGCGTACAAGATTCACTTCAGGCATCCCTGTTGATAGGTAATGCTCATGTGGCACGTATTAAGCTATCATGCGACAATTTACGTAAAGCAGAATATCATTTCGTTGAAAATTGCATCTATATTTTCTAAAATCACGTCCCGAATAATACGCAAGAAGGTCTCGTCATGAGGTTATTCACATCAAGTATTTCAGCGTATTTTAGCGTTCGATATTCATTCCGTTGAACTTCGAAGTTCGAACTTCCGTTGAATCTGGCAAATAATATCATACGGTATAACGGGAATAAGCAAGCATTGGAACATTGGAATTGGAAAAATACTGCCGATATTGTTGTTGCCGTCAAGTCTGTTATATTACTGTCTGAAGTGTATCTTACGACTTGAGATTGATACAAAGATATTTATGGTGCTTTCAAAGAGAGCTTAGTTGTAACCACTCTTTCTATAGTAGAGAAATGTTTATCGATTCGGGGAATGTATGATGTTTATCTTGTGATCCAACGGAAACTCGTAGTACTATTATAGTAACTATATAATATAATACCAGTCAATGAACAAATAATAATGCACGTAAGTGTGACATATGAAGGCTCTAATATTATTATCATTTCCCAAATCATGTAGCTTTAAAATGCTCGAAATGATTCCTGGACAAAACAGGGTTTTACGTTAATAATATCTATTACATGTTCAAACCCAGTCATCAAGTAATGCTACAGGTGAGCAATCTTGATCTACCAAGACAGGTGGCATAGGTATATAGTACCAACCCGACGGCGTACATAACAGTCCATATATGAACATTCATTCCGTTTACATTTCGCTATCGAAGACAATTCATATTTTTTTTAAAGCGTAAAGTCCCCAATGCAAAAACTGATTAACAATGTATTTAAAACATTTAACAGTAACATACTTGTATATTGAAACTAAGTACATATTATAACACGAAACATCAAAAATACATTAACTACTCCATAATAATTTGTAGGATTCATCAAAGTGTTGGGGTAGAGAGTGAATATACTAATACTTTCAAACTTGTTGACCAGATCGTGCATCCCATTTGTTAGTGAGTGTAACTGATAGTTGGTTATGCACGTATTGCAGAAAATAGTTACATTTTGTCTTGTGTGGCGACGATGGTAAGCGGGTGGTTAATAACTCTATATAATTCAACCAGGTCTGAAAAAATTCTCATGATAGACAGCGTAATTATCTACAACCGATTCATCAAACTTACGTACTTTGTTAATTTTTCAATTGGGATTTTTAGCTGACAATTTATGTACCTATGAAATCTATTCTGAACTCGTTCTATATTGTTAGAGTGTACTTCATACAGAGGGAACTATATAGCTGATTTTTTCCCTTATATTTTTGATTTTTAACGAGTGACATGTAGAGCATTTTCATATAATCTAAGGACTTGAAATCGATTAAAGTTTTGCAAAGAAAGTCATCTACCTTTGAAGCCTTGTTAGTTATATCGGTAATGTGTGGTTTTCATCGAATATTACACTTAGGTCATGAATTTGTGACACTGGAGTTATTTTAATTTTACTTATTTTAGTTGAATTCATGTATTATATGAAAATGAGTGCTTTAATGCATTATAGTTACATTCTTCTCATAAAATACACGTTTTTCCCAAGTTCTTCCCGTTGTTTTGCCGATGTGAAGTTTTGAAACCACTTCCATCACGTATAGTAAATGTAGGTATCCACGTAACCGCTACACAACCGATCTTCTTAATTTATAATACCAGCAAGTAATTTAAGTTTCTAGTGTACCACCAGCCATAGTCAAGAAGTCTAGTGGTGCGTTGGAAACTTCAGTATAACGTAATCTCTACAGGATCCAATTTGTTTAAGCTATATTGCCTAATTAGGCCAGTAAGTGTAATCCACTTCAGTTAACTTAATCTAGTTAACCTGTCAAATGCTTCTCGCACAGCTCCATCTCGGAATAATAATACTAATTACACCTGAGTTAGGTTAAGATGGTATGTTGAGCATTACCAAACATAAATCGAGAACCATACGTTTACAAATAAATCTTTTTATCTGACAAACTATACTCAGAATCCATGTTTGATGGGAATGGAACGGATGGATGTCTTAGGGTCGTAGTAATGCAATTTAAAGGTAAAGGCAGAAAGTAAAAAAAGGCTCTCTAAAGGAGCCCTAATATTTGCCGAAAAAACTTAATAAGTCTGTGCTTAAACGGAAAATCGTTTTTTTGTTCACATCTAAAGATTCATATCATTTTCTGATGTTCATTCTACAAGGCTTTCAATCAAATAGGAATGTACCTAACATCTTCATAATTCGTTTTCTCAACAACTCTAGAGTTTTGAATAAGGAACAACAGTCCCGATTTTTTGGAATTCTCGAGAAGTTAATGTGAGATTTTCTCAACGCAGAAAGTACTTTTATAAAAAAAGTACTATTATTATTTACATACGTTATACCGATATTACATTGATTCTCAGAGATTATAATTGGATTTGGTGCGGATTCTCAATTGTGCCTTATTTTCATAAAGAAATTGGTAATTGAAAAACGTTAAGGAGAAAATATTAAAAAAGCCTACATCATTTTCGCAAATAGAATCTTCATGAAGTACCTATTTATAAATCAATGCTCGATCCCCGTCTCTCCATTTAATGTTTTGCTTATTTCATGTTTTTGAGTTTGTTGTTATAATAATATTACAGAATAATTTGCGAATACAAGCAAAATGAGAGTATGTTTATAACCATTGTGTAACCACAGGGTAAACGATCTTCTTTCGGTGTTTATCATAACCCCGGGGTGTTTAGAGGAGGGTGGGTGATGAAATGAGGAAATTATGACAAAAGGCTAAAAGGAACTGGGACGCTTTTATTTTCAAACCACACGTATTTACAACGGTAATTATAACTAATGCAGGGAGATGTAAACTTTAAATATAATATAATATGGAAGAAGACAAAAAAAAATTAAAACTTTTAATTCGTTTTTTTCTCCTGATGAGCGAGAGTGAGTAATTTGATAATAAATCCAGCATCAAGGATGGAAGTAGACTGAATGCTGCAGAAATGAGATACCTGAGTCTTATGGGTTTTAAACCACTTATGATTGTGTGAAAAATGTTGAGATTCGCAAAGAACGCAAGGCTGATGTAAGCGTAATAAGTAAGATTAAGATAGAAGAAAGGGGGATAATGAAAACATATGACGCATATGTGAATAGAAGAAGCAGAAGGGGACGCTGAGGAAGACATGGCACCGTCAAGAAAAACAAATACTACAGTCGGGCCATGTCAAGAGACAATAACAGAAGAGTATGTATGAGACTATGTATGAATGTGAATAAAGGGGGGTGAAAGGGGTGTGTGTCAAGACCGAGTTGTCTGGCGATCCCTCCTCTCTGCCCACTCCTGCGGATATGACGTTTTTGTGAGTTAGTAGTTTTTTCATGCAAAATGGGAGCTATGACTTCAAATAAGCTGCGGAGTAAAACATATTGCCATATTTAAAAAATGTTGCAAAAAGACAATTCCAATCATCGTCACACTTCAAGATTAGTTAAAAAATAATGCGTTTCATTGCAGTACGATGATAGAATTAAAACAAACTCCATGACTATTGGAGCCAGTGGAGTGCATTGCTCTGTGATCAAAAGTAGGCTGTGTGTATTTTTTTAAGATCGGTTATTAATTGTGCGTTGAATATTTGAAAATGACTATTTCAGTATCATTTCTCGCTAATTATTATGGCCAATTGAATCAATGAAGGTACAAGTTCCTTACTAAATTCATGGAAAAATTATTAATTTTTCCATATTTTCTTCTAATTGTTCACTTTCTTCACGATAAACATGGCTTTTCAGCCTTTATGAACTGTATGCTACCGATTAGAGCTGGATTAGTTCTCACTGTGGATGCAATCACTTTACTTTATTACTTTCAATAATCTCACTGTAACATAAATCTTCCTGCTTTTCCGTTGAAATGATTTCATCATTATTATTTTACGACTTACTTTGGAGACTTACTTTGGCATTACTTACTTAATTGCACCATACATATTTCTAACCAATACTATGATCCGGAAGAGAGGTAAGTTGAAGAGAAAACTAGGATAGCAGTGGAACGAACTGTTCAACCCAATGAAATACGAAATTCCATCACGTAAAACAATAAAAAAAGTGAAAAATTTTCTTTTAATATAAACGTACAAAAATTTAATAAAAATATCTCATTTATAATCAAATTTTACTGTAGGTTTTAAACTTTATATTTTCTTCAATAAATTTGTAATTATTTTGAGGCGTCATTATTGATAAAATTAATATGAAATGCTTTGTTTACAGTACTGATTAACATATAAATATCAATATGTTTCGAAAACAAAGTTTACTAGCTCTATATACACGAGTATGTACATTTGATGAGAGAAGCTACGCTTCCGAAATATGTTGATATTCATTTATTGACAGTGGTGTAAACAAAGTATTTTCATTAATTTTGTATTTATTCGATTTTCCGGAACCAAATCTTTTGCGGGTATTCGACATCTGTGAAAACATTTCCCCGCAAACGCTTTGTTGATTTTATTTTTTTCGTACCTACACAATTAGAATTACTCAATTTAAATTTATTTTATATCTCGGATTTGCAAGTCCGCAGTTTTTTAGACCATCGGTCTGAAAAAATGTTATTACTATTTTTATGTCGTTTGTAATGTTAAACCAGTATTTTTATAGAGGGAAGCCGTCTCTTGAAATACGTGTATTTTCTGTCATTATTACTGATATTGAACATGCTGATCACTAATATGTGTTACGTATACGTGTGTAGTGTCTATTCACATATCAAACCCTAAAATAATAAAACTCCTTTCTATAATTTCTTCGAGCGATTGGTATTAACTTTGTGGCGTCATTATTAATAAATTAATAACAAAAAAACTTTTTATTCACCACTTTATAAATATACATAGATATCTACATGTTTCGAAAGCGATGCTTTCTTCATCAGGAATATATGAATACTGGAAAAATAAATAATTAACAGACTCCTTTCACCCAAACCTGGATCGCACAAATATTTTAAGGAAGAGCACATTTATTTTTTATGTTTATAATTTATGTGTAACCAAACCAACAATCCTAAGTAAAAAAAAAATAATATTTACACGTTGATTTACCATTGTTTACGCATTCGATTTTGAAATAGAACGTTTACCGCAATTGTATATATTACAGGCGATGTGAGTTTACCCACAATATGTTTAAAAAATTGTTGAACTGCTATCGCAAGGATAATAAACGGTTATAAAACGGTCATGACTGTAAATGACTGATGAAAAAAACTTTTGTAGTAAGCCTCGGGGCTTAAAATTATTCGATTTATTTTTTATAACTTATTGAAGTTTGTAAAGCTCATTGTAATATTTAATCATTGAAGAAGATAATATTAACACATCCCAAATGAACCACGAAACCGAAAAAAACAACAGAAAGAACTGGTCTCATTAGCTAAGTTGGTTAAGCGGTTACCTCGGATAGGTAGAGGTCCTGGGTTCGAGTCCCAGATGCGACTGAAATCTTTTCAATTTCTGTTGTTTTTTCGGTTTCGTGGTTCGTTTGGGATGTGTTAATATTATCTTCTTCAATGATTAAATATTACAATGAGGTTTACAAACTTCAATACGTTATAAAAAATAAATTTAATATTTCTTTTCAGACTTGTAAAATAAGTCAATAGATGTCTCATATAAATAAAAATCGGGTAGGTGTATCCGAGACTCTATTCCGATTGCAATTGAGTTCGGAATGAAACTTTGCAATCATCATAAGGACAGCAGCCAATAATATGGGATTTATAAAAATGGAGGATAATATTAACAAGTGTTGAACTTTAAGTATGATATCGGTGTAAATGGCGTAAATTGAACTGGTCTCATTAGCTAAGTTGGTTAAGCGGTTACTTCGGATAAGTAGAGGTCCTTGGTTCGAGTCCCAGATGCGACTGAAATCTTTTTAATTTCTGTTGCTTTTTCGATTTCGTGGTTCATTTGGGATGTGTTAATATTATCTTCTTCGATGCTTAAAATTATTGTTTACCCCAGAGTTATCACAAAAATCTGCCTATAATAATATTTACCAAGTGCGGACAAATAGTTAGTTATCTGTGGATATTTTAATCAACAATTGTGCACATTTAGAAACTCGGCAAACTTGTGATATTAAAATAACATGTTTCCAACGAGTTATTACAAACAGAGTAGATAGCCCCCACGAAACGTCGCGTAAAAACATGTTCCAATCTTCGGTTAGGATGAAATGCACTTTCCCGTGGAAAGTAAGTCCTTCAGCCTTTTTTAATATTTATAACCCGGAGTTGTTATTACAGTTACTCAACATATATCACAAATACGGGGTATTTCTCTCTTTTACTGCGGACATTAAGAAATTACAACATAAACACCACTCTAACAATGAGGTAGACTTTTTGTTGACCCGATTAAACTCATTACACGCAAAAAAGTCATTAATCATATCGAGCTGATGATGGCGTCTATTTAAAGGCAGGCAATATAAAGTATCAAATTAGAGTGTCATCAGCACAACAAGTGCCAATACTAAATTGTTTATATGGGTAACTTCTTATTTTTTCAACCTTTTACCGATTTTGTTTGTCATTTACTTTTGTATAACTTTTACTTAGAAATTAATTTTGAATTATTATTACTTTTACATTCACGTATGTAAGTTTTGGACATCATACCTGTTTTAAGTACAGAAAAAGAAGGCATTTCAATATTATGTCATAGTAAACTGTGGTCGATTGCCGTAGGTCGACTATATCACATTTTTTCGCTAAACCTATATTTCACGAATACGATGTACTGCTATTGAATTACTTCATGATTATTAAACTTCTTCCATGACTATACATTTTTCCTTTATTGGTGGGTATCCTGACCCCAATTTTGATTTCATTGATAAACGAGGATCCTTTACTCCCAACTGTCCAGTGATACTGACGCGATTATTACTTTACGTTATTATATTATTACTACCAACTGTCCTTGACACCGACGCGAAGTTCCGGAAATGCCTGTGACACTTGATCAGTTCAACCATATTAACCGTATTATCAATTTAAGGTATTTTACCTTAAATTGATAATACGCTTAGTTTCTGACGTTTGATGGTAACATTCTAAACTATCACCTCTTGCGACTCGGGATGTACAAATTGGTATTTTTATAAAATTTTATTTATTTTCTGTGAAATGTATTCTTGATTAATTACAGAAATCGAAAATTCATAAAATAAATATTAGGTAATCTTTTTTTATTTCCACCTCCATGAAATAGGTGTAAATATTTAAATGTTATCTCTAAGGCATATACATATAAATAAGCCGAAGGAAGTCTAAAGAAAATTTCTCACAATTTAATAAATTATTTTTTATTTCCTTTCTAAACCACCAGGTGGCGGATATGGGTACCACCCCCACGGGGACCATTTTTTGAATGACAAACACCTATGCCATAGGTCACCCCAAGTAGTTCGCCACGTTTGGTGACTTAGCAGGGGTGCCCGGATTCATGGGGTGAGGTTTGTCCAGGTCTTGGCTGCGGGTGCGTTGGCCCACCTATTGCCTGATGGATCCCCTTGGAGATGGAGACCCTTTACAACTAGCTACCGTTGTCCAGGCCGCTCGATAGTACACGGGCCGGAACCTCTGGCTAACGACTGAATGGTCCTGGTTACCTTGGCCCCCAGCTTCCTACCCACCCTTTATACCTAATCCTTCACTTGCTTTCCTTTTCCTCTAAAACCCCCCAAAAGAGTATAAAACATGTAATCACAAAACATATACTCGTGTAACAATATCATTACAACGGCGAGTAGTAGGCGTCCCCGGTGCAGGCCAAAAATGTTGGTGAATTTTACCAACATTCGAGGCTTGCACAAAAATTTTAATTCTGTTCACCACCACCTTCAATCCGAACGCCCAAACCTTCTATTACCCTAAGTAATTAGCTGAGCGTTCTGACGCCTCCTATTTGAACTGCCCGGGCTTCATCCCCATATGCTAGTTCAGACCAAAAGGAGGTGTTTGTTTGTATAGCCGAGCTGACGTTAACTGAGTGCGACGAGTTTGGAAAATTCAAGATTTGACGTAATGTGGGTGCCCGTCAGTTTTGTCAGTGCGGTAAGATTTCATGAATGTTTATACCGCTCACCAAACCTCAGCAAATCAGACATATCTGAGCTATTTAAAAATTTGAGCGAAACTATTGATGACCTCTTACCCTGCTACCTCTCGGCTGAGTTTGTTATTCTGGGAGACTTCAATATTCATAATGAACCGTGGTTGAAGTTCTCATGTTCAACAAACTCGGCTGGCCGACAAACGGTCTCAATGGATATTTCTAAGGCCTTTGACCGGGTTTGGCACCGAGGACTTCAACAAACTGCCTTGTAGCACGTCAATGACCTCTTGACATGTGAACCAACTCACTGTTACGCGGATGATAGTACAGTCCATAATAGATTTTTTGTTTGACAAGCCCCTAAATGCCACACAAACTCCAGCGTCTCAGAGAGCTTTGAAGCAGAGAATGGACAGTTATCTCGAGAGGGTATCCTCTTGGGGTAAGAATAACCTCGGCGAACTTCATGTTTCAAAGACCTAATCATGTCGGATTGCGTCTTAAAAGGATCGAAATGACAATCTAATCTCCTTTAATGGAAGTAATCTTCCCAACAAGCCCTCCATTGATGTACTTGATGTAACCTTAAGCTCAGGTGTGGGGGCTCCATCGAAGCCAGAGTAAAGTTAGCCTCTCTGAAGCTGGGCGTAATGCACAGAGCCCGCAGACACTTTAATGGTACACAACTTCTGACCCTGTACAAATCGCAAGTTCACTCCACTGTAGAATTTGGCAACCACTTCTGGTCGGAAGCCCCAAAATATCTGAAAAAACCCCGGACTAACGGGCAGTCCGTTTGATAGATTCACCAATCTTTACAAACGGACTGCAATCTTTGGAGCACAGACGTTAGGTGGGAATGCTATCCTTGTTCTACCTGTATTTTAATGGAAGATGCTCTGAGGAACTAGCGTTAATGATCCGTTTGACACCGGTGCATAGTCGGAAAACACGCCAAACGCGCCCCCAATGTTTGCACACGGTTGACATTTGTCACATTAGAACGGGTCACTTCTACGACTCGCTCTTGTGTTCAACAGCTCGAGTGTGGAATGGTCTACCGGCCTCTGTGTTTCCTCCATTCTACAACATTGATCTCTTCAAGACCCAATTTCACTCCTCCCTTTCCTCTAAAAAACTCTCTACACAGCATCCCCAAAGATGATATAGGCCTAGAAGGAAATTATTTCCCTCACGACTTCCTATGTGGAGTTACTGTTAAAAAAAAAACAAAAACAGACCGAGCCCGAGTGACGAGGCTTATAACTGTTACTACAAACCTAAATAGCCTCTTATATATGTATTTTTTGATTTATCAGCAAAAAAGAGTAACATGCAGGTTATCTAATATTTATTTTATAATTTTTTCTATTTCTATAATTTATTAAGAAAAAAGAAAAAAACAATTTGTCCATCCCGGGCCGCTACAGGGGGCTAGTGTGGCATGTTGCCATCAAATATCGAAAACTGGATATATCATCTATCTTACCTTCCCCCCTGTAAGTGAGAGCGTTTATCTGACGTGTTCAAAGAATTTGCTATTCAATAATGTTTGACACCGCCCTAATTATAAGTTTTTTGTGTTTTAAAGTTTAAATCAAGTATATCTAATAATTAGAGATTCGTCTCCGACCTTCATTTTACGTTTGGTATTTGTTTGGCAATATCCTCTCTCGTACGGAAACCTAAAATATCGTCTATCAACTAATGACAAAGAACGGCAATCCTCTCAGCACATTCAATTTCTGCCTAAAATAGAAAGGTTTGTTCTCGGTTATTCCCCGACCACGATCGCTTCAGGATTTCAGGAGGAGTTCTCCAGTTACTGAGAATTGTTTATATATTATAAATTTTCCCTCGTCAAATTCTCTTTTCAATATCTAAACGTGAAACTTGAAAGTAACTTCATTAGACTGTTGATTGCATGAACCATGTACATTGTAATTATATAGGTAATTCCTATATTATGCTTCTGAAAAGTTATTTTTGTAAGAGTGGTCAAATATAAGGATGATATTTATATTTACATATAATTTTAAGTGTTGCAGTTTTTTAAATATTTTTTATATGTGAATACCGTACATGAGTCCCAACGTGACCAAACCGTCTGGAGCCAGTGAGATTATGGAATCCCCAATTGGGGAATGTTGTGAGGCTGAAGGTAATAAGGAGGGGAATATTAAGGGGAAGAGGAAGGCGGGGAAATACCCGGCTCTTCATATCTGGTTACCAAAAACAGCTAAAGCCATTTCAAGCAACTTTTCAATTCTGAATGGTTGTTTTTCATCAGGTCTATACAAAAAATATCTTCCATTTTGGGCAATGCGCAAATAAATTACATATATTTTTTAATGAATTAAATGTAAAACAACATAAATTCATGAAATAAAATGTACTTGCGCTCGCCGGGATTTGAACCCACGAGCTTCGAATTCGTAGTCGAGAGCCTTTCCCTTCGACCACTGTCAATACAATGAAGAGTACTCTTCTTGTTTTGACAGTTATATTGGTCTTCGAAGCCATTATCAAACTGCTGGAAGGAGTTAAAAAAAAATTGGAGTCATTTATAAATCAATATTGTCGACATATTTAACACATAAATACCAGATTAGTTACATTTATTACGGCAAGTCGAATAACATAATAATGTAAGAATAGAATAATAATATTGTGTTTTTATCATTTGTCTGTACTTGAAATTATTTTTTAGTATTCATGTATTCCTGATGATCAATGTATATTTATAAAGTGGTGAATCCCTCGTATATTTTTAAATTAATTTATTAATTATTATTATTGGCGTTATGGCTTGAAGAAATTATAAAAATATGAATGTATTTACTGATTAACTATTTGAAAATCTGTGAAAAACCGTAAAATATTCTTTCGCTACCGTCTACTGCGAATTTTTTAAATGTCTTCTCCAGGGAGCTTTACAATACCGAAAAAAACAATTAAAAGTAAAGTTAAATTGCGTTTCATACAGCTATACTTTTAGCAACTTGCGGATAGATTCAAACGAAGCATGTAAAAATCCAATATTTTTTATATGTTTACAGTTGGCGTGGCTTGTCATGTGAAACAGTTCAGATTTGTGCGACAAACTGTGGGCGTATCGCTGCTAAAGGTAGTAAGTAGACTTCAGAAATAAAATTATAATTTTCAACTTCAGTAGATTCTGAAAGGTGACGGCTTAAAATAAACCATCATGTGAAAACAAAATCATGTCTACATACTTTTGATATGTGTAAATTTAAACACACATGTAAAATAAGAACCGATAAAAATCACTACCGACGTGTGGGTGGACGCGAACGTGAAGAAGGATAATAAAATTCAGATAAGGAATGAGTTGGAATACAAGAAAAAGTTTTACCAAGATGACATGTGTCTCTTGTCATATGACCGAGGATTGAAGTTATTTTTCAGGAAGCCCTGTGCCACATATTGCGAATTTTCTTGAAAAATAATGGCGACAATCGATAATATTAATGAAAAACATTCATACAGCATTACTTAGAAAAACTCACTGACATTAAAAAAAGAACACGTATACAGCCGGGAATAAAACGAATTTCGATAGGCGGATGTAATATCAATTTCAAAAAACTCAATTTTCAAATCTGCGGTACAAGTAGTGACTTGTATAAGCGTGTCAGGAAATCAAACGAAATGTGGGAAACTAGACCGACAAGAAGCTAAAGCGCAAAATGAAGAGAAATCCGGTATTTTTCGAGCAACAAGTGCTACAAACTGAAGGCGTGAAGGATATACTGGATTTCATAGAAACATCCGTCAGTGGGTACATGACGGAAGAGTTCTCGGATTACTCCAAACACAAATATTTCACACATTGAAAACTATTCTGCACAACGCTTCTTTAATGCTTAAAAAGAGATTCTCCAAAATTTATTTCTCGTGGGCGTAAAAATATTATATTTGAAGGAAAAGTGATTAATTTTAAGAGATTAATAAAAATGTATTTATATGGAATATGGAAAGGAAGCCTTTCATATTTTATCTTTATATTTTAGGTTGGGACAAATTTTCATTTGTGGAATTAACGTATGCGGAATTATTGGGGTGTAATTCGTGATCGAAATAATGACCGAAGCGAAGGAGTTGTTGCGTTAAAGTTCTGAAAAAGAAAAAAAAATTGAGTATAGCAATGTCTTTAGAATTATGTAGATTACGAGAATCATCCATTTTAAAGACATGAAAAGATAAATAAGAATATAACGTCGTTAGAGGCAACGCCAATGAACAATTGCCTGAAGAGCAGATTACTCGATTCTGAAAGTTGGCGTCGTAATACTTTTTTTTTTATTCTAGTTGAATTGTTCGCATTAAGTTAATTAAGTTTTTTTCATCCACAATGAAATGTACCAATTTAAAAAGCTTTTGTGTTTTCTCGACAGCTTTTAATGTATTCCGTTTCTATGGATACAGTTTTTTGAAGAGACGTATTTCACTATAGTTTGAAATCTACACTAGTTTTCATTAAAAAATTGAGACCTGAAAACATTCATGCTTGCATATCTTTGTGTTAAACCAAAACACTGTATCTTCACTTTTTGGCAAAAATGAGCAGAATTGACAAAAATGGCAAGAAATACTATAATACTAAGGAGAGCCCAACATTTTCCGTGTAAAAATATGGTATCTCTAACTTACACCATTCAAATATTTCAATGTAAAAAAAACAAAGTCCTTCAGAATTTTTTTAGGTTGTTTATGTCGAGTTGATGATTTATGGAATTAAAATATTTTGACTTTGAGGTATCGATATACATGTACACGAGTAATATGATTTGATATATGCAATATTGTTAGAAATGTCAAATTAAAATATGTTTTCCTTGCTTTATATTTGTTAACTTGGTAACTGTTTTAAGGCATTTTATATATTGCTTCAGCTAAGGATACTTCCATTTGGTAAAATACGGAGAAATTCCTTTCGGCCACGATCCTAATTGATAGAGGGGTTGATCTACGTGCACCGTGAGTCGAGTGGTACATGTATTATGCATACTAATGTAGTATCCACAACAAGGTGACCAAGAAAATATATTAAATGATTTTGGACACTTGAAAAAAGATGTTATGACTGAAATAGTGAATTGCAATCGTATAGTAAGATAACGTACGTAATTTACATCATACCTATGGAAGTGAGTCGTCGCAAATTAACATAATAAATATATTATTTCAATCATCTTCTATTTTGTTTGCTTTGTTGAGTGATATGTCTAACACTATGTGCAGTACGAACAAAATATTACATTTCCATAGTTTTTAATCATCTTAGACTAAATTTAATATACCCATATCTTTTAGAAAAAAAAACATCAAAACGTTGAGTCTAGCGACGAAATATTCGCATGTTGTGTTTTTTACCAATAAATCATTACATGGAATGGAATTAAAATTATTATTCCGAAGCAGGAAATCTGCTAGTGTGGTCCTCTGTCCTGGAAACTTATTAAAACTGATAAAACACATGAAAGGACGCCATTTTGTTTATTAAAATATACATAAATAGTTTATTATACTGGCATTAAATTGTGATAATTAAAATTGCACTTTGCCCGATACCAAAGCATCTGACAAACATGTAAAATAAATTAAATTTAAAAAAAAAATACACGAGAGCTTTTGCAACATGTATTTTCTATGAACGAACTCCCCGTAGTTGTCCATAGGGAAGAGTAGACTACCTACCCGTGTATTACCACCATTCTACACGACCCCGTTCCTTCCGAGGGCATTACCACCGGGGAGCAGTTTCGTGTTCGCCATTATCCTACGGTCCGTGGCCCGAACGAAAACAAACCGTTACATCTTTATTGACAGTCGTTAACCCATTCGTATAAAACCAACCACTGACGGGTAATCGAAGACGATTACCTGCACCTAGATGGAACCCAGACCGAAATGTTTGAGGGGAACCCCTGAAGTATAATAATTGAGGGTACTTTAAAAATGTTAAAGTGTCAATGACATCTAGACGCCCGAGGAAGGCATGATGCAATCAATTGATTCAAATACTTAAATCAGATAATGTTAAGAGTCATAAGAGAGGAAGAGTATGTACGAAATGATCTATGAATGTGATTGAAGCAACGAGTGTTGTATTGTGGTCCATCTGCTTTATCCATCAGTTTGAAAATGGCCTTGACCGCCGAAACAGCCGTCACAATAATATAAGCTAAAAATACTTGCAGAACTTAATAACATTTACATTAAATTTAAAAAAAAATAAATTAAATGGAGTTTTACGAATTAAACACAAAAACAATTAATACATCTGCTTTACCTTGCAATACGATCATGTCTTGCAGAACGACCAACTATTCCAACGAGGAATCAAATTATAAATATAAAATTCACTGTCTAACTTAAATGTCATTTTTTTAGACAACGTTTTCAAGAAAGAACAATATTTGCAGATATCTTTTTGCCATTTGAAAACGGGATTAATTTGAAAAGTGAGCTCCGTACGATTTGGAATCGTCAATAGTTATCAACCCCTGCACAATTCCCCGTAATGGTGCTACAAATGAAGATAATCGACGATAGAGGCGTTTTGGCAAGTTGATTATAAAAATAACTTAATAACTTATTTTTTTCTAAAAACATTCATTGTTTTATCTCAATATAATTTATTAAAACAGCAGAATATTTCACAGGAGTTTCGTATTGTATGAGGAGCAGAAGATCTCTTCTATGACACATGGCAAGGATGGAAGATCGCCGACCACCAAAAAAACCTCTCTTTGGTAAGTCTGTAAAACGAAACAGTGTTCGCAGGATTATAATGGACGACGAAGAGGGAAAACCACAGCATAAGGCACGGAAGGGAGATAGCAGGAAACCTGCAGGAATAGAGACGTTTGGCATAAATGGCAGGATTCCCCAAGAATTGTAGTGCCGATGATGTGATGTGACTTCTAATTTGTTACTTTATATCTCTTTTGCACAAATGACACGAGTGCTCTATCAGCGATAAATAAATGTGAAACAAACGTCATTGAAATTGATTGTGTAACTCTGAGGGATATTGAAAAGTTGATGATATCAAACCCTAATAATAATAATAATAATAATCGGATGATTTTTATAGCGCCGTTTTTGTGAAAAATCACCTCAAGGGCGCTGTACAAATCTTACTTCCTATTCTTACATTATTCCAATATTAATTAATTATTATTTTTTTGGACACTATCATTACACATTACAATAAGCAAACAGTTTTTTAAATTTATTTTGTAATGCGGATTATAAATCTTTGGTTACGTTTATTTACAAAAATGCACCGATAAATGATTAAACATACTTTTCTCCACTTTAAAAATCATATTCGTATTTTAAATATTTTGTAAAACATACAATGGGACGGTCAGAAAAAAGTAATATTTCTGATTAGATTTTGAAAAATGCTAACACTATGTAAATTTTAAAAATATTTAATAAATATTATTGTATTTAAAAACATTATGTTTATCGTATGGCGTAATAACACTATCATCATTTTGAATTAATAAATAATAACTCTTTGACGTCCCTTTCCCCGTTAAGATCAGAAAGCAATTTTGAAACCTTATGAAAAGTTTGAAAACATATCTATTTAAAAGGTGTTAGAAACTATAACAAGGTGTAAAACGCCCTTGAGGTGATTTTAGACTCATATAAATTGACCATTTATTAACATTATTAGAAAAAAAAAACACTTTTTACTAAATATTCTTCAAACATGTTAAGAAGTGCAGTCGAATTAAATAGTTTGCAGAGGAAACCATGCGAAAGCACGCTATGTAGATTATCGCATAGTGGATGCCGTAAATCGCATATTTGTCAATACATCCACTGATCCTAATAATCGCGACTTACAACTTTCCTGAAAGTGATGTACGGGAAACAATTTTAAGTACTGTGATCATAGGCTTTGCGGAAGATATACTTTTGCAGGAAAACCCTTTGTGGAAAAATTTCTATTCTTAGAGCGTCTTGAATAGGGTAATTATTTCTTTATTTATTTATTTACGCCCATTACAGGTGTTTTACAAGAAGATTTACAAATGATATTGAAAAGGTACATATTATAATAAAAAATATAAAAAGAAAAAAAACGTAATTCGATACTTTTATTCAGAGTTAAACAGTTTCAAATAATCTAGCTCTACGCGATGAAAAAACCGTAATAATGCATGCTTATACTGTAACAATGATGTGCCTTATGTACCATCAACATCAAAGTATTTGTTCGTTACATAAGAGTATAATATTGCGACGCTGAAGTTGAATTGTCACAATAAAATGGTAGGTACTGTCTTGTAACTGTCCTACCAGGTATATAAAGAGCAATCACATATAGCAATTCAGGGGTATGAAACATTGAATTAAAAAAACATGTTAAATCGCAAATTAAAACAACGTAGATAATCGTAATCTTATGCATTTTCTAGGAATTCCCATTCTAAAATTTACGTATGTTATGAGTTTACGTTGGATTCTTTCAATCGTGTGTGAAGTTACATTATAATTCGGAGACCAAACTGTGGAATTGTATTGGATATGATTCCTTACTAGTGACATATACAATGTTGTTATACTTCTGATACTATTGAAGTCACTTGATACTCTTAAAATAAGGCAAGACATTTCCATCGCTTTATTGGACATGATTTCTATATGCTTAATAAAATTGAGTTTCTTATCAAACCATATACCAAATTCATTAATTTCCGAGACAGAAACTGACGAAACATTATTAATGGAATACTCAAAAATTATTGGATTCATTATTGGGTAAAACGTCATAATTTGACATTTCGCTATGTTTAGTTGTAACTTGTTATCTTGGCACCATATAAAAAGTCTAGACAAGTTTTCTGACAGCGTATGGAAATGATTAACTTTTCTTATTATTATTACCTTGAATAATTCAAGATCGTGTACGAATATACGGAATATATAGCACATCATTAACAAATAACAAAAACAGCAATATCATGCACAAATTAAACTTTTTTAACCGTCGTATAAAAAATGTTAAGATGTATTCGTAATTATGTAGATGTAGGTATATCAACTGTTCCTTTGTCTAATGCGTTATTCTATATTTTTTGGAAAAAAATACTTAGACCTCTGTGTTTGCATAACGGCTAGGCTCGACGGCTGTCAAATTCAGAACAAATGCCCCCACGCGCCGAGAATTGGCGGTTAAGTTTAAAAATAACTTCAATTTGAATAAGTAAAATACTTTTTTTATTTGAGGACCGTAGTTGTTTTTTTTCTGTCGCTAGGAATTAAATTGCAATAACGAGGCATCTACAAGAGCATCAGTAATGATAAGAAAAATTCTACTGATTACTAGGAGGTTATTCTATACTCGTATATGAGGGAACCAATCTTATGAAATTCAAATATCGTAAAATGATTTAAAGGCGTGACGGAGAGACGTTCCGAATAATGAATGGTTAATTTTATGAACTTCCGGAAAGTTGTAGAAGCGCTGGATGGTACAGTACTTAGCAACATAATTGCAAAATAAAGCTGTAGTATCAGCAATTTTTTTACCGTATTCCAGAAATATTTTAAGCAGTGATTATTATATTTTAAGCATGTGGAATCAAATTATCATTTAAGATATCTAGATGATTGAAACCCATTCAATGAGAAAACACGTTAACCTGTATTCAATTTAATAAATAATAAATGAGTTTTTTGAGGTTTGGAAGTCACGGCATTGGTATAATTGTTAAAAAAAAATACTTTACGTTTTTGATAAGGAATACTGAAAAATCTATAAATATTTATTCTCTAAAAACGGTGAACAGTTTAGTTTTTCAATTAATTTCTTCAATATATTTATAGTTATTTTGTGGCGACATTATTAATAAAATGAATATGAAATATTTTGTCTAAACCACCGATTGATATGTTAACATGTTTCAAAAGTGAAGCTTTCTTCATCAGGATACACAATATACTTGTTTGGTTCATAATAATATAATAAGCACATGTTATGTGTTTACATATTTAATATTATTTTTATCATCTTGTAAAAGAATTTTTAAATATAACATGTTTATGTTAGTCACACTTATCTACTGCACTGTTTATTCGTAGATTATGTATTTGTCCAATTTAAGTCTTTAATAGGCGTAAATAAATAAATATTTTTTTATTTATTTAAAAATGCAGTTCATTAGTTGCAGTAGCCTTACCTAAAAAATACATTTAATTTAAATTAGTTTAATTTTGCATCTTTTAATATGTATTGAAATAAGCGGTAGTAGATAAAACAACACAAAAAAGTAGCCATAAATTAGTTTGTTAATTGTATACTATTGCTCAACATTTGAAACATTTTAATAACTTCCCATCGACCCTCAAAAAGCATCCCTTAATTTATTATGACCTGGTTCACCCGCCTGTGTAAATATACTTGTGCTTATTTGTTTATTTCGGTGGTTGCGGGTTGCCGGTAGGGACGGGGGAGTGGGTGGTGGTGGTGCGGGGGAGGTTAAACCCGCGCTGCTCGCATTAAGGGCTCTAATTCCAAGATTCACTTATTCCACTACAAACAATATGAGCTCTTCTTATCCGACCAAACAAGGAACGGAATAATATCAATTATAAGTTTAACCCGTGCAGACATTCGACAGGATAATCTGGAAGTTGTCAGAAAGTGCATGAAATTTCACAAAATTGGTTTTCGATATTTTACCTCCCCTCTCTGAGTTTCTCCCGGTAAAAATATATTACCAAAAACGAAAGACAGGATCGAACCTCAGGTTTTGGACAGTTAATAGCATAACTTCATTGCGCATTTTCGAACATTCACGGAAAATGCGCGATAAAATGTATTTTCTTTTATTTAATTTTATTTAGGAAACAAACATAAATTGTTATAAATAAGTGTGGAACATAATAAAAATGGCATATTCTAGATCAATTAAGTTCCATTAAATGAATCGTAGTACTAACACGACAGTGGCATCTTATCTATTTGTTTCAGCAGATAAAAGGCTACACAGATTTCAGAAACATAAAAAAAATAATAGTTTAACTTAATTCACATCTGTTTATAATGTCTAAATTCTACACATTTTTTAATTAAGTTAAATCTATCAAATTAATAAAAAAATTACTTCATTTTAGTGGTGAGCGAATCGGCTCGGCTTAGTGAGCCGGATCACTAAATCAGCTTTTTGTAGTGTACCGGTTTGGTAATCCGGCTCAATTGAACGATGGTTCGCGTCCCTCGGCACCATGCCATCTCCCTCGCTCCCTTGGCCCCCATAAAGACATCCTTAAGACGATCTTACACGATACTTTTTTCGTCCAATTGTCATGTGGCTTGTCTTTACAGAGAGCTGATTTAGTGATCCGGCTCACTAAACCGAGCCGCTTCGCCCACCACTACTTCATTTAAAACCATTGTATTTAATTTGTAAATATCTAAATAAACAATATCCTGACGAGGGAAGCTTTCCTTTTGAAACATGTAGATATTTACAGTTTAAATACAATGGTTTCATACAAAGTATTATGTTATTAATTCAATAAATATGACTCCACAAAGTTATTTTACATCTTTTGAAGAAATAATGAAATCTATCAATTTGTTTAAGAGTCAAGTAATAAAAGTGACAATAAAGAAGCTTAAAGAAAACTCCTCACATTCTCAGAAGACAATTTATCGTATTCCATACTATTTGTACTCCATTTTCATTTTTAAAATGATAAATGTAAAAATAATATCTCAGATACCTAGTCGTCGCTAATGAAAATTTAAATTTAAAAGATCAATAACAATTAGATTTCAAATTATTAATACAAAAATTAATTAAAAATAAAGATGTTGGTATTGTTGCAGGAAAACCACTGAAAAGTGTCACCTTTTTATCGTATTGTAGGCAATATAGAACGAAATGTTTGTAAATATTGTTGTTGAACCTGCATTATGTCCGAAATCAAAAGAAAATGGAAATGTCATGAGGCTGCAAGACATGATTTTCTTTCAGTAATAATACGTACATTGGGAATTAATTTTTATTTTATTTGCATGTCATATTTTGCAGAGCATCTAATGATTTTATTACGTAACTCCTTTTAGTAAGTTTTTGCATTCTGAAAGTAAAGAATACATTTCAAGGTATAATTGTCGAATGTAGAGTTCGAGCAAATATTAGCCGGAATGATACACGCGGGAGTAGCGATGGTTTTCTCTGCAGTGCCTCATAATTTTACCACACTTTAAACAGCCCGCCATACAAATTCGGTGCTAAAAAATCCATTCGTCCGTACCGGTAATACTGTCCAAGAACGATTCCGAAATGAATTCCGTATATGAGTTATGAATTCAGCTTTCATGCAGCTTTCTGTCCTGAGAAATAGTTTATACATAGTCATTCTCGTGGCGCTTCGATGAGAACCGTTCCAAGCGTACAATCCTTTGGAATCTACAAGGAGACCGTGTGCGCATGTATATGAAAATTTGTTAACAATAAATGTGTACAGAATAGTATTTTGGAAAGTCAGCAAACACATACATCTGTAAAATTAATGATAAATACTATGTGTACCCAGACGTTGACCCCACAAAGAAATGTTACTATTATTGAAGAAAAAAAAACTGTGATTATCCTGTTATAAATATTTAATAAAATAAGTTAATTACTGAAGATTAAAGGTAAAGTAAAGTTCAGTTTCTAGCTTAAATTACGATTTTCGCATTTAAAACAAATTTTCTTAACCTATGACATTATTTCATTAATTAACCACGGACCTTGTAATGTAATCGCTGAATTATTTCTTGTTGATAGGTCGCAAATTTTTGATGCAGTGATATTGTATAATGGAATTCCTGTAGATCTAGTGAAAACACATATATTAAGGAAAAGAGCAAGACAGAATTTTTATACAGTTGGATTTTTTTCTCACTTTTGCAAACTCCTCTTGGACTCCCATTGAAATAGGACATAAACCGCCACTGCTCGGGAATCAAAACACAAGTATAAATTTCTCTCCAATGAAATACGACTTTATTTTCTCTGCCTCAAAGGAATTGCAGAATGCAAAGCCGACCTTTGAAGGAGAACTTTCATTTAATAAATTCTGGAAAACATTTCTCCAATCAACAAAAGTGTTTTAAAATACTAGTGCCTTTAGAAAGTTTTCCGGTGAATAATTATTTCGCGATTACGAACAAGTTTCTTCAACTAGCCAACTTGTTTTGTTTAAAACTCAATAGCACTAATTTTTCTTAATGACTCCGACGACCTCCGTGGTCGATCAGATCCCCGACTACGAATTCAGATGACGGGTGTTTATTTTTTAATTTATTTAATTAATTTCTGTTGTTTTACATTTATTTATTATGGTAAACATTTGGGGCATGTTCCAAAGTATTGCCCTAGTGAAAGAGCAGCAATCAGAATAGAAGCGTTGCTTGAAATGGCTTTAGTTATGCTTGCTAACGAGATGGCCTTCCTCCCAATCATATCTATCCATTCTCTACTCCCTTCAACCAAATGAGGATGCCATAACCCGACTGACTTCTTACAGTTGGGACTCGTGTGCGAGAAACAAAAAAAACTAGTGTGGATAGATGAAACCTTTTCAATAAATTAATGATAATGGTTGAAATTATTATTTTGTCAATGCCTGATATTAATCAGTAAAATCTGTTCGAAACTGCCATCAGAAGGCTTTGTTTTCCTTGGAAAGTTACGCTATTATTATTACGAGGCCATGCGATTAATATCTCGCAAAGCGGGACGCACTGGAAAATGAAATGATTGTAAATCATTCTACGTATTTTCCGGAATATTTTCAGGATAATGAAATTCGGTTTATGCGGTGATCAAGCGTGTACTCCCCGCGCCTGCGGCTTAACCGCCCTGTCATATCTACCAATTTTTACAATAGGTACGGGCAAATGACGTATTTTTGGTAAAGTTTTCAGTGAACACAATGGAACAGTATTAAAAAAATCCTCGAACCCGTTCATGTATTAAGACACCGAATACATATTGCATATAATTGAAATCTCAACATGTCTCATATAGATGATAGTATTATATTCATACTGTAAGTTTATCTTCCCGAACTAGTATTTTATGTTGTAAGTCGTGAGACTATCATTACAACTAAGTAACTATAACAGGCGTAAGGAGAAATAATAGACTGTGACCCAACTCTGTCTTGCTACAGACTCCTTGCTTTATTCACATTCATGCATCGTCTGATGCAACGTGTTCTTCTTTTATTTTAATCAACTCAAGTATTTGATTCTCTTTGTCATGCCATGTCTTCCTCTGGCGTTTCCGACTTACACTCCTTTCTCCGTTCATCCACTCCATTATATCCAAATCATCTATGCGTGCCTTGCATTCTTTCCGGATATCCAAGATTTCAGTCATGATTTATTTTAAACGCCTTTCTCTAATAAATATTTTTGATCGGTCGACCGTTTACCAGCCAAAATAAGTTACCGTTTTAAGAACACCATTTCACACAAGTGGCAACATAAAATTAGTTATTTAAAGCTAATAACATTTTATTGCCTACGATAAAGTGCTTGCCACCGGTGCTTTAATTTAATGTAGCCGTAATTCTTTTCAGCTTTTGGTAAGTGTAAATTAATTATTGCTAATTTGTCACCCACGTGTTTAAAAACGTTATTTTATTTTACTTCTATTTATTATGAAGAAAAATTGCTTTCATTGTTTGATTGACATTGAACTCTAAAAGTGTGTATTAATTTAGCCTTCGCTTCTTACCTTTTTTCTGTTTCTTCACCGGATAAATTAACACAAATATGAATCGGCAAGCTTTTTTAAGTGATACGAAGTCATTAAAAGTACCACGATTTTTTTTTAAATATTGAAGATAATATTAACAATATCCTAAATAAAAGACGAAACAGAAAAAAAAACCAAATAAAAAGGTATAAGTCGCATCTGAGGAAATCGCCAGATGCGACTTCTTTTATTTTCTGTAGTTTTTTTAGGTTTCGTATTTCATTTAGGATATTGTTAATATTATCTTTTTCAATGTTTAAATATTACAACGAGGTATATAGGTTTACAGGGTGGCTGGTATGAGGGAAAGAATAAACAGCTTCGGGAATATCCCCTTCCATGAAGGCCTGCCTCAGTCCAGCCTTCAGCATCGACGCAAACTGGAGAAATATATTGGCCCCCTACAATTTTAATTCCGAAGCACCTTAAAGACTTTATTTCCACGTTTTTTTTTGTGTCTTGTATCATTCACCTGCTGTCTTATTATTATTTTATTTTTTAAGCTCTTTTGCGTATTTTGTATATTTTTATAACTGTTGAATGTATATTTTGATATTGTTATTTATTATTCTTATTATTATTATTATTACAAGCTTCAATAAGTTATTAAAATGTAGATTTTTTTTTGTTAAATAAAAATAGTGTATTAATTAGATGAGGTTAGATTCGGTTTTCGTTGTAGTTTTTTTTGTCGTCCTTTTAACGACTTTACATCACTTTTAAAAAGTGTGCCGATTCATACGTGCATTGATTTATCATAGATCCCCTTCATCAATCCTCATTGGATCACTTGCTGGGTAATCTTGCTTTTAATGGTCCTCTGATACTACTAAGATATTTAAGTTTTCATCCAGTTATAGCTAGGGTGACAATGTTTTTCTATCGTGTTTTCAATATGTTCATACTGTGTTGGAAGATGCTGCAGATAATGCGCGTGGAAGTTACTCATTAGTCACCTTGTCAAATTCGCGTTCGAATAAGTTTAGTCAATACATCATATTACAAGGAACACATGCTGAAAATGCAATGTTGTAGGGTATGAAAGGAATCTATCGTACCGAACCTTTTGTTAACGTTACCGTTGCGAAATCGGTTTTGTTCCCTGATTCAATTATTTCTATTCTTTGGAAGAAGAACAATTGAAATGAAACATCAAAGAGCTGTAAATGTCTAGTTGCCTCGCGTCTGCTTGCGTCAGTAATTCGAAAACTTTGGAGAAACTTAATGCTTAAAATAAGGTAGTTTATAGAGAAAATGTTCAAAATTATCCAACATTTTCTTAATTAATTGCTTTATTTGTTTTACTACTCGGTTTTTCCTTAGTTCACTTCGACACTATTTTTTTAGAATGATTGAAATAAAATTATATCTTATACGTTAGAGTATATATGTAAACAATTGAATTGATTTTGCGGGTTGGTGTGTAAATTCTAAGGAGTTTTCCATAGTGGCAGATATTTTTAGAATCGCCCAGGCAAAAGACCATTTTTTTCCATCACAATTTTAAATTATCAAAGAAACATTAAATTGCAAGTAAAAATAGACATAAGGTAGCCTTAGAGTAGCCAATATAAGACTTTACAAAGAGTATTGTACAACAAATAGCGGGTGCACAAGCAGAAATCACTAACTCCATTTTTGATAAAATTAAGAATTGAATGTCATTACATAGAAAAAATAAAGCTGGTGGTCTGACAAAAGTAATTTATCACTTTGTTTGGAAGTTTTATTTACTATGCACTTTTGCTATTTTTGAATTATTAATTTCGCTACCGGTTTCGAAACAACTGTGTCATTCACTAGCTAAGTACGCTAGTTGTGTTATAAAGGCGTTATGTCTTTCAGCGATGATGTTGGATGTAACTATATTAAAAGTATTCTTGATTTGGATGATCAAAATATTATTATAGCTTCAAAAGCGCTTATTATTGTTATTACTACCTACATTCGTAGGAAGATTACTGCCGGAAGAAAGTTTTTATTTTATCTATTGTTACGTGTAACAAGTTTAAACGTAGGAGGGACAAAATAAACACAGCAAAGAGCGAACTAATTGTAGAGTATTTTCGTTCGGGTAAAACGATTTGTATGAAATATTTTTTGAAGACTGTATATAAGCAATGGACCACTTAATAAGGCCTTTAAGGAGAAGAGCGATGGTTTACACACATTTGCAGGAAAAGACAAGAGAGGTAAACATCAGACAGCGAATAAGTTACATGTATGTGAAGCAGGTGTAAAATTGATAAAGTAACACATTAAATCGTTTCCAGTTACAGAGTCGCACTATAAAAGATTTCAATAGACTGTATTTAAATACAAAGTTATCGATTGAAAAAATGTATTCTCTTAATAAGAGTTTTGTCAAGAGAATAGCAAAATTTGTCCTAGCATAACGAAGTAACGAAGAATATTTTCGAAGGAGTTCAATTATTCTTTCTTCAAACCGAAGAAAGATCAATGTGCAACTTGTGCCAGATATATGATAGCTAGCAAAAATAGTGTTTTGAAACACTTCATCAAGAGCACAAACAACTTGAACTTGCCGCAAATAATCTAAAATCTTATGATAAACAAAGGGCAACGACAGATCCGTCATTTGTAACGGCTTCATTCAATTTACAAAGCGTTTTGAAAATACCCTGCACGGATATTTCTCCTGTGTATTATATTGCAGAAAATTGTGCTGTTATAATTGGACTATTTACGAAGGCGCTTCTTCCAATAATGCAATTTGTTATACATGAACCGAGAATAATGGAAAGCGTGGTAGTAACGAAATTGGCACTTGCCTCTATAAATACCTCCCAGGCTTACCAGACAGTGAAAGTCTCATCATTTTCAGATTGTTGCGGTGGATAAAATCGCAATCAAAATAATGCACCTTTTTTATATTACTTTCTTCATCAGAATCAAAATAATAATAATCAACGTGTTTAGAAAAATTTTATTGAATCGGACACATAATAGTGCGATAGCATGCATAGTGCTATAGAAATACAAAGGAAAAATGTGTCTGTTTTCACTTTGCATTACTGGATTAAAATCTTTACATTGGCCCATTCCAAGCGGGAAAAAAAAGCGTTTTATTCATTGTACGAGAAATGAAATTCCCAGATTTCTTGGATATCCAAAATCTCTCCCAAAAACTTATAATTAATAAACAAATTAATGAAGAAGGTGATAGAGTGAACTGGATGAAAAAAGAGGTTTTCAAATTTGAAAAAGTAAATCCAAACACGACCAAATATAAGTACGATCATTGGGATGTAACCCATTCGATTATAAATATTAGTGGGAAGGCGAGGCCTTAGCCAATGCCTGTAACTCGGGGTAAAGTATGCAAAGAATTTTTTAAACATAAAAAAAAAAAATTAAAATTATGATCTTATGAAATTATGTAACAGTTGTGTTAGAAGAATTCCACGGTTGGTACAGGTCCTAACCAAATGCCAATGAAATAGCGCATCACAGAAATCCTAGACCGAGTATACTTGGTGATGAAAGCGAGTGTGAGGATTAATATTTTGCCCAGTTTGTACTCCCTTTCCAGCCAACTTCAACAAAAAGGAGGGGTTATTTATATTAAAAAAAACATGTTTGTTTAAATTTATATCCCTTTTAAAATTCGCTTATAATTAACACGTCAAAAATATGCAATTCATGGCTACAAGATATCAGTAACTTCATTTATTTTCTAAATACATTTCTTTGGGTATTGTTAATAAAAAATGCTTATTTCTATTTTGATTAATGTTAAATGTACACGATTAAAAATAAAATTACAAAATTAAGAGTATTAAGCTATTTTAATTACACAAAAAAACACAAAATATTTATTATTTTAGTTTCCGCAGTTTGACTTCTCCTTGCACGCCTATGATGTATAAATTCTTAAAAAATATTAATAAAATATCTTGGATTTTTTCCAATCACTACAAAAACAATAACCTTCACATCGTTAATGGCTTCTTGGAATAAGCAAATAAATGTCTTTTAATTATTATAAGTAAAAAACTTTCAAAGATTTCATGATGTAATGATTATCAATTATATTAGAAAACAAATAAGTATAAACATTTAATTAGAATGGACGGCCAAATTTCCTAATTTTTTTAATCTAAAATAAACTATAATATTAATGGTTATTTATAAACTATACTGTAAATGGTTATTTTTATTTTTATTTTATTTATTTATTTATTACAAAAAAATTACAAAATTATAACGTAATACATGATATACATGATTTTTTTTTCTTATTATTATTCTACTCTCCATAAATTGAGCTCCAGTAGCTCGTGGTTATGGGAGGAGTATTTACAAACATAATATAAAATGAATACATAGTTAGAGTAGGAGATATGAAATTAAAATTAAAAACGTATTAAATAAATACAAACGTAAATCAACAAAACACTTTTAGACAAATAATGATAATTAATCAAATAGTAATTTATACGCTAGAGAGTACATTATTAGGGGTACAATATATCATTATCTAAGTTCAGAGAATTAATTTGCTTTAAATTGTTCATATTTCAAAGTGTCGGTTATACTAATTTTGTGTTTAGATAATAATATATTGAACCATCCTATACCTAAATACAAATAGTGGTGCTTAGCCGTGGTCGTTATTAACATTGGGATGGCTATTAAACCATTAGTTTTAAATCTATTGCTTATACTGTCAGTGGGGTGAATTTTATTGATAAAAAATTCTTTGTAGATTTGATGTAAGGCGTTTCTTTTATACAGTTCGGTAATAGATGCTACATTGAATTTCCGAAATATCCCTATAGTAGGAAAGTTGTATGTTTTTTGAATGATGATTTTAATTATTATTTTTTAATTGTTATTATTGGCTGTAGTGAGGATTTATAGGCCCCTCCCCACCCAATAATGCCATACTGCAATAAGGACTGAATTAATGCATAATATACCATTTTAATTGTTTTCTTGTTTAATATGTTACGTATGTTATAGAATACATATATAAGTTTTCTTACTCGTTCAACGGTCAGTTTGATATGGTCTTTCCATTTAACATTTTTATCTATTATGATTCCAAGATATATTATATTTTTTATAATAGATTTCTGATTTAGTTTAGCACAGTTCGTATTACATGTAATATCATTTATACAATTTTTAGAGTGAATGTTTATGTTAATTAAATTAGTTGGTACTTCTTCTTACAGAGAGAAGGGAATAAAATATGTTTTTACTGTGTTGAGCTATAATAGGTTGTTATCAAACCATTCTTTGAAAACATTTATGTCGTGATTGGCAGCAATGGTAATCTCATTCCATGTCTTTTTTTCAATAATTATTGCAGTGTCATCAGCAAAAGATATAATTTTACCATGAATGGATAATTTAAACATTTGATTGACATAAATTATAAATGACTCATAAACTATAATATTAATGGTTATTTATAAACTATACTGTTAATGGTTATTTTTTATTTAATCATATTTACTCATAAATTATACTGTTAATGGTTATTTTTTATTTAATCATATTTACTCATAAACTATAATATTAATGGTTATTTATAAACTATACTATTAATGGTTATTTTTATTTACTCATAAACTATAATATTAATGGTTATTTATAAACTAAACTATTAATGGTTATTCTTATTTACTCATATTTACTCATAAACTATAATATTAATGGTTATTTATAAACTATACTATTAATGGTTATTTTTATTTACTCATAAACTATAATATTAATGGTTATTTATAAACTAAACTATTAATGGTTATTCTTATTTACTCATATTTACTCATAAACTATAATATTAATGGTTATTTTTATAAATTCGTTTATTTACCATTATTGAATATGAAAAACATGCATCAATAAAAAAAAAACAAAGATAAATCTGCATCGCTCATGTTACAAACACGGTTTACTGGAAGAAAAATGTTCATCCGTCAACGAAGCGTTTGCATCAATTTCCAGTGATTAGTCAATGCGCAATGTAACATGTTTCCGGGCCAGGAAATGTTTTTCAAACTGTTTTAATCCGGTATACGTTATGCATCGTTAGTTGCGGATTGATCGCATACTGGGTCAGACGTTATAATTGTCAAAACAAAACAGGAAGGAATTTTTAAAACTTACATATGATATCATTGTGCATGAAATAATACTAAACAAAATTGTACGTATTTGCGTTCGGTTAAGTGGTCAAGCGGTTCTAAGCATCGAGCTCTCACCCAGGCATTGCGACTTCAGTCGGTAGCTAAGTCCTTCATCAATGCACAAGCAACATTTTCCGCTTATGTTGGTAGTAGTTGAAGGAATTCAAATATTTTCAGGCTATTCGTTATCTGGAAATGTGTTTCTTCTAAGAAAAGGAAATGATCTATAAAAATCTTAAATTACACAATTCATTTTGCATCACCGTAGCTTCATCGGGGTAGTCTAATACAAAATTTTATATGTATACAAATATGGATACCCTGTTTCATAGACCAAAAATATAAGTGATCTAAATCGAAGGGAATGTTTTATTTTAAATAACGTTGCATCCCAAAGTGTTTATGTTTCATATAAAAATATAAAAATAGATTTTATTTGGTAATGATATGTAAGATAAAACAGTCCCAGATACGACCGTTACCTTTATTATTTTCTATGTCTTTTCTGTTTCACTGGCTCATGTTTACATAATTCTGAATTTGCAAAGTAGGCAGACGAAATGATTTTTTTTAAATGGTTCGCACTCTATCCAACTATGAAGCGCTACAAAGTGACTTAAACAGGCTCTGCAATTATTGCGGAACTAACTGGCTTGATCTCAACGTTTCTAAATGCCACACCATGTCATTTACTAGAAACAATCATATAATTAAGTTTCCCTACTTACTCCGCGATGAAAATGAATGTAAAAATCTCGGGGTATATCTGTACAGTAAACTTAGATTTAATAATTGATAAACTAAAGTTCTAAAAAACTTAAGACAAGATGCGGGTTCGAGTCCCGTCGGCGACATTTATCTTTGCTCGGAAAGGTTTTTTTCAATTTGGATGAGGGTTTCTGGCTAATAATTATTGTTTATAAAAATATTAGATTTAATAACTCACATCGGATCAATCATTTATGGGTCACCTAAAATGCTTGTATTTGTACTACGATTAAGAAAATCATTTTATAACTCGCGTATGCTAATAATGCTTTATTTTTCACTAGTCAGAAGTACACTGGAATATGCATCGCCTGTTTGGAATCCCAAATATATGCTATTTGTCAATAGTATAGAATGAATACAAAATAAATTCGCTTAGTTTCTCCGGTTCAAATACAACAATAATTATCACTGTGCACTCGAATCTCTGAAACTACGGCAAACGGTAGTCGACACTATATTCTTGTATAATATCCCTAATAAAGAAATAGACTGCCCTGAGCTCCTATCTCAAATTCACCTTAGCAAACCATCGAAACGTGCTCGCCACACCAAATTAGTTTACACATTAAATAACAAAACAAACGCTGCAGCAAATTCACCAATTTCCCGTTTTCTCCGAACGTTTAAAAATCTTTGTCCCAACCTAAATCTCGACATATTTTTTGATTCCCTACCGTCATTCAACAAAAATAATACTCGTAACAGCAATACGCAATCACAACTCTACAGTAAATAGCACTATTCAGACACATAGGTACACATACACGCTCACACACACACACATACACAGTCACGTACACTTATACACCATACACTTTTTTAATATACCTTTTTATCTTTACCATCTATCATTCCCTAGCATCGTACTAACCCCGCCCGGTAAAATGTATATAACCACTTACTAGATATTACATAGAGATATGTCATTGGTACCGATCCTTGTATTAATTTTCTAAAACCTTGTTATTTGTACACTCATTTTATACATGTACTGTTTGTTTCTAAAATAAATAAATACGTAAATAAATAAATTAGGGATGATTGTAAAAATAAACTTCAATGATTAAATAAAACAGAAGTATTAAAACTTATAGAATCCAGTTCGAAGTGGAAGATACTTGCTATCGGTCTGGTGATTCATAATAAAATCGCCACTTTAAGGGGTTTTAGCATTTGTTGACCGGATATGATATTCAAACCTTTCTCTGCCCTTACTATTTCCCCTCGTTCACTGTGACAAGCAAAAGTCTTTTATCATCACAATATAATAGCACCGGCTCATGTGGTTGGAACTACAGTATTGCAATAGTGAAAACCTCAAAGAACCTTTATTAACTAATAAGACAAAAGAGAACATGTTGATAAAAAAAGATGTATATTTTAATTTTTCATATTTTTATGGAGGTAGGCAAAAGTTTCTTGTGATATTAATTTTGTAGTGATGAATTCTATCAGCTCACAATAGTGTTCCGATTCTAATCATATTGTATCGCAATATGGCATACAGCTAGCAGAGGAAGGAGGAATCATTTTTTTTTTAGTATGACCAAGTATCATTAGGTACTTAAAAAGCAATTGTAAAATTACTTGTGTTTTTCGGTACTACAATGATTCACGTTAATTTTACAATTTTACGAAATAAATTGTATTCAATTATATAATGAAATGCGGTTCATAATAAAATTTGCATGAATATTAAATTATAAGATCTGTAACCCATAGTAAAAGCGAATGATTATCTTCAACTTTCGTGAACTTGAAACCGAAACTTTGCATAAATTCGCAGCGCTCTCTGGATTTCTAAAGGGGATTTTGACAAAGCAAATGAAAAGTTTATTTTCAAATTGTTTCTTTGGTAAATTTATTACTGGTAGTTATAACATGGCTTCAACAATCTTCTTTCTTATTCTCCTATTCAATGGTTGCAACTGGGACTCGAATCCAGATCCTCTAATCTTACCCGGACTGGCATCTCTATACTCCACTCTATCCAATGGAGCTATTGATACCTAATTATTTTCCGCCAATTTTTTTTATGTATATTTTTTACGATTAATCTTTAATGTAATGTATTCTGAATCTGCAATATCTGTAATATATTGGTGTACAATTCTTTTATGGAGACTATAAAACAAACACAACAACAAAACATAATTATTTTAAATCGAAATATGAAATAGATAGAATTTCATATTTCATTAAAATCTGTTAATATTACCTTATTCTATAATAAAATATTACAATGAGGTTTATTAATTTATTAATTAATTTATTTATTTATTAATTTATTTATTTCTGATTTAACTTTTATTTTCAAAATTATTAATGGTTTTATAGACAGCCCTGATATCGTCAGTTTAATTAGATTTAATATTCCAACTAGAACTACCCGATCTAAAATTTTATTTAATTGTAACAATAATCCCAGAACTATGTCATTCAAATATTCACTGGTACCTCGACTTCACACAATAGGTAATACATATTCAGATATTATAGATATTTTCAACTGCTCTGAATACAAGTACAAACAAACGATTATTGCACACATCCTGGATAATTATTGATATATGTGTATAGAGTATAAGTAACGGTGAATGTATGGTATGTTTTGAGTTTTCGCCTCTGGAACTTATTACTTACAATGGTACATACACTATGTTTTCCTGTATATGATATATTATTTTTGAACCTATTGTGATGTGTTTTGCACCTGTTTTACTAATAACTACCTTTATATGTAAAAACCCATATAGGGCGTATATTATACAATAAATAAATAAATTAACTTCAAAAATTTCCCATGAACCGAGCATTAATTAGTTCATTTACAGATGAGAAAAAAAACTGTACTTACATCATATTACCTATTACATATTATGTAACAGAACTTACTTTTTAAGTAGAGAAGCAATTAGTAATGTTTGCTAAGGAAAATGAAATAATTGGATCTCCTTTGAGAGTGTGGTTATTTTAAGACGGGCTGTTATTTTCCTTCTCAAGGCGTGATTCGCAGAAGAAAACCCAAACTAGACACGTACAAAATAAGCATTCAATTGTTTATTTACGGATTAGGCCAGTACTATACCAACATGTGTAAATATTTACGTATAATAAGAATCTTTAGTAATGTTTCACAAAGAAACAATAATAAAACAAAGAGCTCTGTTAAGCGTAGCTATTTTTAAAGCATTGTTAATTATCCCTTCAGAGCGTGATTAAGAGAACAATACTTAAGCTAGACACGTACAAATTAAGCACTTTATCGTTAATTTACGAATTACACTAATAGTGTAAAAACATGTGTATTAATCTATGTATTAAGTAGATGAAGAAGTTACCCAAAAAAATGAAATACCGTACTCTATTGTGGGCGCGACATACTTTAAGACACTCTGCTCTTTTCCTTTTTTCCTGGCATGATTCGCAGAACAAAACCCAAACTGGACACGAGGAAATAAAATAATCATTAATTTACGGATCAGACGAGCATTGTGTGTGTACCTAAATGTGTGTCTATTTGCGTGTTTGCCCAGGCGGGATGGCGTGCGGGCCTGCCGGCGGAGGTAAACAAATATGTGTCCAGCGCACGGTGTGTTCCGGGGTTTACGCAGCGGCCGGAATGCTTATAATCGGGTGCACTGACTCTCCGCAAATGTTCCCAATTACCGACGGGACAAAAATAACCTTTTCAAACGATCGATGTTGCTTTTGTAAACCCATTCATATATTATTTACTGTATGAAAATATATTTTATGTTTATCTATATGGATGGACACTACTCGAGTGAATGGCTCATTGATAAGGAACTTGAGCCCCACTCCAATCGCCGAGATAAATAGGTTCGTCCACCAACCACGGATCTACTCTGTATGAAGTTCTGCGAACACCAAAGTATGTGACACTTGATCAGTCCTCTGCTTCTCTTGTTTTCCACTGCTACTTTTGATAGAGACTACGAGCTTCTCCAGTTTCACGTTCTTACTTAATGTGGTCCAAAGTATCTTAGAATACTCGTATGTTGTAGGCAGATAGTTGACAGACTGTTATGGATGCCCAGCTCTCCAAGAATGGAATGGTGGGTGACCCTGGCCGTCCATGAAATTCTTGGCAATCTTCTCCATTATCACATTTCGAGAGCGTTTCTCCGTTTCATTTCGCTGGCTAAGTTTTGTACACAACATTCCGCGGCGTTTAGGAATAACCTGAAAACTTCCTAAACACCATCATCATGTATTAATAATGTGTCATGTATTAGGTTATCCCCAAACACCATCGATTTAAATATTATGTCTCCGTTTTCGCTAAAAAACCTGCCTCGTTGCAAAAAGTGAAGTCATTTTGGAAAATATTTTATAGCACACGTCCGCAAATGAAGTGTAATGGATTGAAGACTATTCAAGAGTAATAAATAAAATCCAAAAAAGAACTTAAAGTTTAACCAACATTTAGCTATTCTACAAATTTTGTAATTGAAAGCAAATCTATTACTGTTTTTCCAAGGTTCTGGTGATTACCATAAATGGACGGCAAACATTCTGATGAAAATAGAAAACTGTCGACATCGGTTGGTATTGTGTTTGTTCGATGGTAGGCATTCTAAAAATACACGAATACTTTCAATAAAGCCATTTTTATGCAAATGTTACCTCAAGGGCGTTAATTGATACCTCATACTCGGTTCAATTAAAACATTTATCGTCTATTTATGAACGCGTGGGATAAAAATAATTACGATCTCAATTATTGAAAAGGTTCGTCTATAATATTATTTTTCCAGAGAAAAATTTGTTTTATTTTGAGCTTTTTGCTTCAAAACTTTTTTGTAGTTTATACGCGAACGAGATTAAATACAAAGGAAAAAGATGTACTGCGTATCTTGATTGGTTGCTTTAATATCCCAAAAAAGCGTTACACAAATATGTCATAATGGAAAAATACAAAAGAAAAGCTACCACGCATGAAACATTCCAAATATAGGTGGAACATTATGATTGACAGGCTTCGCATCCACCGGATGAAAGCTCCAAAAATAGTGAAAAAGCTTTCGATACAAATGATCGTTTGTTTGGCGCGTTATGCAATGATTGAATTCATTATCGTCTAGGCCTGGAGCGTAAAAGCCTGTATTTGCCGATAAGAGTGCTAACATGTGTCAGTAAAGGTTTTTCGACAGTTTTATAATGCCTTCGGGAGGTGAAACAGCGGTGAAGCGTAAACATAAATTTACTCAAGCTAAAATAAATCGCTTGAGATTTAATAGAAATAATATTATTTTCGAGATAACAGAATGAATACAAAAACAATTACAACATGTTTGGACTATGATTTGTACCTTATTCCAAAGTGAAACATTTTCTCAATATGATCGACAAGGTTAGGTTCAATAACATATCGTTGCGTTGCTTGAAATGAGTTCAGATTGTTTTGGGGACCAGATCTGAAAAGTTAGGTCCCAACGTTCCTCTGCCCTTTAACACACCCCCTCCCCCTTTTCTTCTATCAGAGAATTATTAAAATAAACATTATGAGCCTACATATCTTCTTTTTACCGGTTTCGGTACAACCGTACAAAATTAAATTATCTCTTATATCTGCCCCTAGTAAATTATATGGTATGAATAAAGTTACAATGTTTAATATGGTATTTAACCGGTTTATAACTGAGCGGTACAATGCGTCGAGTTCGCACACAGGCGTCGCGGATTCAACCTCCCCGAAGTCCTAAATCATTGTAAAAGTAACAGTTTCAGTAATGGCAAAATATCAAAAGACATAGACATATACATATCTGGGAGCGAACGTATATCTTAAAATAAGCCCAGAAATAAACGTTAATACATGCAAAACGTCATACACCAATAATAAAAAATGTTAAATGGCTCGGCTGTCTTGGGCCAGATCGAGGACTTCTTTTCGAAACAGAAATTTAAAAAAAACGGTGAGAATAATTAATAATTTGTCAGGCTTTTCATGACCGGGGAATGCTTGCCTTTCTTTTTAAAGGATATATCAGAAATTATTTCCATCACAAAAATACAGATTTTCCGAAACGAAAGTTAATTACTAACGCCAGTTACTATCTACGCAAGGTTGTATATAAGAATGAATATATATCTAATTTCATATGCTTGTAAGTATGTTACATCCATATAATACGATACTCGTATAAAACATGTATGTAGGTAGGTTATTTTATATGTACAAATTTTCGCATATGTAAGATATACACCTATATCTACGAGTAAGACTACATTTTACTATACTCGTACATTCAGTAGCAGTCCCGCCCGGGCCAGTAAACAGCGGCGCGTGCAACAAGTCCAAGTCTGTCGAGAGTCAGCGTCGAAATGCGGGCGCGGGAAGTAGGTCAGCTCCAGCAACAGGCTGCCATGTGGGCCAAGGTCCCCGGTCAGGAGGCCCCTCCCCCAGGGTGCCGTGGCCAAAGGAGGGGGGGGGGGCTGGATTCGGCAGTCGCAGTCGGTCCCCTCGAGCGGCGACGGAACACGGGACAGGGAGCGCGGGACGAGTCGCGCTCTGCGCCTCTCTGTCGACGTACTCGGCGCGGCGCGCGGAGATTAATCCATATCTGTCGGTTGCTCGCGTCGGAAGGGTAATAAAAGCCTAGCGATGAATATTTGATGGATTGCTTTCAGGGATTGATGCTTATTTTGCTGTTACTGTACCGAAACACGCCAGATTTACAACATTTAAGATTTATTACATGATTTTCAATTTATGATTTTACTCTCGTAAAAATAAAAAAAATTGTAAGTGGAATGTTATAAATAATTCATTAGAATAGTCTGCATTTTTAGTCTAACCTTATCTGCCCCGTGAGCTGGCGAAGAATTTTTTTTTTAATAATTTAAAGTAAATCAAATGTAATAATTAAATAATAAAAATAAATATTTGTTTTTAATTTAAATTGATGCCACAGAGTGAATTTTCATTTATTTAAGAAGCAAATTTAATAATGGTATTATTATTATGTTCTGAAAGCATTTTTGATTAGTTTTGAGCTGAAAATAGGAAAAAATAAAAAAGAACAATATTTCCGCTAACTAATCTGTTACGGCACTTTTTTGTTACATTCATCGTTAATAGGAAAGGAGAAGAGTTTATAACGCTGCTTCAGCGGTATGTTTTCAACGGTGTCTCGTGTTTTTTTCCTAGCTGCTCAAAAATTCTCTACGCATTTGTAGATAGGTACCTACCTACATAAATATAAACTGAACGCGCTGCAAACAACTTTTTCCAAAACGTCCAATTGTGATAAAAACGTTGAAAGAGTTATCCTAACGGCTGGTATACTCGTACATATGTGTAATTATTTTATTAATTTTTAATTAAATTTATCCCGGATAGGCAGAGGTCCTGAGTTCGAGTCCTAGATGCGACTGAAATCTTTTTATTTTCTGTCGTTTTTTTTCGTTTTCATGTTTCATTTAGGTTATATTAATATTATTTTGTACAATGATTAATTATTTTATTTTTCCACCTTCATCTCTCCCTACCACCAGAAGGTACACTGTAAACACGAGTCAGCGTAATAAAATACAAGAAGGAGTTAGTACTTTATTCACTTATTCGTAATGTTAACACGATCACGTAATGGCAGCAGCGCCAGGAACAATCGCAAGGCGCGTGCCATTGGGAGCGTTCATAAATTCCGGGGCGAAATTTTCCAAAGTTGCCATTTCTGGCGTTCCCTGGATGTAATTTTTAGCTTCGCTCGACTGTCTTGGCGAATTCTTGCCTATCCTCGCCTACTTTTCCGGGCTGTTTTTCCGAATTGCCCTCTTCGGCATTTTAGTATGAGCATTTAGGAACAATTTCGCGAGTCATTTGAAACGAATTATCTCCCCCGGTACGGTCGGAATGCCATTATTCTGACCATAACAAATGGCTAACGTTTTAAAAGCTTTTACGCCAACATGGAAATTGCTTTCAATCTATGCGTTATACAAATGCGGATAACAAACCAATAAACAATATGCATTGAATTGAAACAGCAAATACTTTATTGCCTATTTTATGGTAAAATTACCTTTTAATATTGTGAATATTTGTGGTTGAAGCACATTACCTAATTTTTTCATTTTAGTGGCCTGCTTAAAACCACAATTGCTAATTAAACAATTATAAACCTTTTATAGGATTTATACTGTAAAACCCATTTTATGGTACCATGGACTGACAGTCATTAAAAAAAAAGTAATTTTTCGATTTGTGGAAATAAGTATTTAAGGTATGACAGGAACCAAACCCGCTCTTTTGGGACGTTCAACACTATTGAGGAAGATCATTTTTTTAGAAAATGAATCAATTAACTAGTAGATATATTTAGACATTAAATAGGCTCCTATTTTATATATAAATTCATGCAAAAGTGTATTTTGATATGTTGAAACTTATTATTCATGACAAACTGAAACTGATTACGTCCATAATGTTCTCCACTTAATATCGCTTCACTATCTTTCCCATTTTATTCAATATGTCACGGAGACGTCCTCCCTCTAAGTGAATTCGAAGTCGATTCGCAAAATGGTGACTACCTACGTACATATATTCATGTTTAACTTCTCACGACGTGCATAATTTACAGACTTTCAATATTGGTTGTGAAAATAATGTCGATCAGAAAATACAAAAATGTGGGATAAATATTGACGACGCATCCATCAGTATTTTTAAAATATTTTTAAAAAATTTAAAAATTTTATTTATTTATTCATATAAAAAAGTTTTGTTAAAAAATTTACTAGATTTTCAACTACCAAACTAGGCACATGCCCGTGTTATGGTAAATTACCTTATAAAAACTACAAATACATAACGTATTTGACGAAATTTTAAAGTGTAAGTAAAAGAAGTAATTTTTTTTTAGATAAATCCAGACTATTCGACATGTGCTTATTCACAATAAACACGTTGGTATTATGTACACACGCTTTTTCCTTTGGCTTTTCCATCTTAGACAGATAAAATCAATCAGTAGATGCCTTCCCACTGATGCAGCTAAAACACTAATAAATTCTTTTGTTGTCTCACGTATGGACTACTGTAATAGTGCATATGCTGGTCTCCCCCAGAAACAACTCAATAGGATCCAGTCTGTCTTCAATGCTGCGGCGAGAATTATATATAGTGAGCCTAAATATTGTCACATAACTCCACTTCTAAGGGATCGCCTTCATTGGCTTCGATGCCCTGAAAGAATAGAATTCAAGATTTGCTTAACAACCTTCAAAGCACTCCACGGAAAGGCACCAGCCTATATATCTGAACTCTGTGTCCGACAAAACCCAGGTGATAGACAGCTTTCTTTGAGGTCAGCAGATTTGAATGCTGCTAACCGATTAGTTGAACCCTCTCGGTCAAATAAACCCGTGTACTATGATCGCGCTTTTTGTATATCGGGCCCGGTCATCTGGAATAAGCTTCCCCCAAATATTGCTAACATTCAGAATTTAGCAGAGTTCAAACGGGTATTGAAAACAAAATTATTCAAAAAATCCTATCCGACATAAAACATAAATTCATGTACGTAGAAACATAATTTCAGGACATTTTTTCTTTTTTCTTTTTTCCTTTTCTTTTTCTTTTTCTTTTTCTTTTTCTTTTTCTTTTTCTTTTTCTTTTTCTTTTTCTTTTTCTTTTTCTTTTTCTTTTTCTTTTTCTTTTTCTTTTTCTTTTTCTTTTTCTTTTTCTTTTTCTTTTTCTTTTTCTTTTTCTTTTTTTCTTTTTCTTTCAATCCTCCATAGCTTATTTAGTTGCGGTTTTCTCTCCTTGTTATTTAATTCCATTAGTATTCAGTGAAAAACCATGTATATAATGTCATATAATTTTCTCTTGTTATTTGTACCTACTACATATTTGATTATTTACACCCTTAGTTTCTAAATTGTTATTTTATAATACCTGCTCATGAATATTGTATGTCATAGTATTAATTTGCATATTGTATATATATTATAATAACAGATATACTATGTAGTATATCTGTTATTTTACAATTAGGTTAGGTTAGTTAGTGTAAGCGCACTTGAGGTGAACCTTCACAAAACTGCGCTATAGAAATTAACTCTTATTATTATTATTATTATTATGATTTATATAGCTTGTAAGCAATAATTATTAGGGTAAAATCATGGCTAAAGTAGAAAAACATGTTATTAGTTTTATCGCAATAATTTCAAAACCAATTAAAAAAAATTCATTTTCATATTTCACAATACCTTTTTTTCTCTTTTTGGAATCGTAGTTTATCACAGTGACAGTGTCGCTCATTTCATATTACCCATCTCTAAAACGATACAGATGCTAGCGTCATCTGTCGAAAGATTTCTTATCGTTTTTGTGTTATATGATAATGGACTCTGGAGAAAGCTGCTCCAGAGCTCGGTATATCATGGAATCAGTGGCGTGCAACCCATAAAGACTGAAAAGCTGTGCCTACCTTTCTATTATCAAATTTATGAAAAAAAATCCAGAAATTTTTTAATTCATGATTGTTTTACTGCAAGAAATTGTTTCTGCTCGGCAAATTTTTAACATTTATTTTTATAAACAATAATTATTAGCCTGAAACACTCATCCAAATTGAAAAAAAACCTTCCGTAGCTCAACGGTAGAGCATCTGATCGGCAATCAGAAGGGTGCACGTTCGAGTCCTGTCGGCGACTTTTATCTTTTCTCGGAAGGTTTTTTTCAATTTGGATGAGTGTTTCAGGCTAATAATTATTGTTTATAAAAATAATTGTTACCCTTTGCGCTATGCACAAAAATCTTGTCTTAAAAACTTTAGTTTATCAATTAATAAATATTTGACAAGTCAAAGCATTTTTCACCAATAAAATGTAGACATAATTTGTCTCGACGCCATCTATTGAGGGATTTAGCCGTCACAAGCCTTTCTCATACTAATAAAGTTGGTTGTTTACAGGTGAAATATAATAAAAACAGTAATTATTGAATGAAACACTAGTATATATTGATTAACTTGGCGGGCTTGCGATAAGCCGACGTAGCTCAACGGTAGAGCATCTGACCGGCAATCAGAAGGGTGCAGGTTCGAGTCCTGTCGGCGACATTTATCTTTTCTCGGAAGGTTTTTTTCAATTTGGATGAGTGTTTCAGGCTAATAATAATTGTTTATAAATTAATTGTTACCCTTTGCGATATGCACAAAAATCTTGTCTTAAAAACTTTAGTTTATCAATTAATTTTAACATTTTGTTGCATTTTGCCTTGAGCATCTTATCATTCTATCGTTATTTTGAATAATGATAATCAACTCCTGAAAGTTACAGCTTACCCCTGGTCAAATAGGAATGCACGCCACTACATGCTATGTCAAAAATTCCATACATTTATATAATTTCATTTGCATCGATCAAAAAGTTAATGTTGTACGTGTGTTATTTTTCTCACACACTTTATTATACCCACATATGAATACGGGAGTTGGAAAAATATTATTCCTTGATTTGAATTACTCTACATATCAAAGATTTTTCGCTGCTTTATCACAGACAAATTAACATTTATTTATAAATCCTTTAAAAAAGCTCAAATACTATTATGATGATATGTTTATCTTGTTGGCGGAGTATTATTAAGATGATAGATAATTTTATTTGATAAATCCATTCGTTCAAGTGGTAACAGTAATTAATCTGAATATATTTTTTTTAAATGTGTCGGGGGAGGCGCAATCGGTAATTTCGGAACAGCCCTGTGATAGATGATACAGCTGTCATAATAATAACAAATTAAAACACTTATTATTAATAGCGTTAATAAATTTTATTTACATTTTTAATACAATAGAAAAAAATAAATTAAGTGTAGTTCTACGAATTACACACAATAAAAATTAATACAATATATAGAAGAGATGGCCAGTGCGTTGATCGCGATCTACTGATCGATCGCAATTTTTGGTTGAACGCGGATTTATATATATATATATATGTATTGTACAATTTGTATATTTGACTTCCCTAAAACGGGTTTTTGTTCCCAGTTGGGCAGTCAAAACTTTTTACTTTTTATTGTTTAATAATGTGTGAAAATAAATAAATAAGTAAAATAAAATTTGTTTTTCAAATAAGTCAAAACTACCTGACGTTCCATCTCTTAAAATCCGTTAGTTTCCTTCTCTTCTCCATTTTCTAGTGAAATACATAAATATAACACTGTAATGATTTTTATGTACCGTTTTTTTAATATGTATAAAATACATGTTTTCAAAATACATACGCATATTCGAATTATATTTGAGTTTTTAATAATTTTTTAATGATATAATAACCTATAAGCGATATCAGTAGATCACCATAATTTTTTTTTATCAACTAATCGCTCCTAGAAAAAAAAATGCGTCCGACCCAGATATATAGGATATGGTTTGCTTGTAAAATGCTCAATGTTGTGTTATAATATGACATACTCGAAACTGATAGTATGTTTTTGTAAGTTGACACATATTTATCAGTATTTTACCAGTAGAAATATGTTTCATAGGAAGCAATCACTTTGGGGATAAATACAATTGTTTTTTGTTTTTTTTTGTTGTTTGATCATAACTGTATTGAATGTGTAGGTAATCCAACTGGTTGCGGTTCAGCCTGAATCATCATCAGGGTTGTATATGATATATCAGAGTATTTATCTATACATCTGTGAAGAAGGTTCGGGCTAAACCGAAGTCGATTGGTCTAAATGTTCATTAAAGTTATGTTCAACCGAAAAGTATTCTATTTCAGAAAAATGTTAATTTATTGAAACTAAAATAATTCAAAAGTTTTAACAAAAGTATGAAACCGAATAAAGAAACGGCCTCCATGGTCGAGGGGTAAGGCTCTCGACTACGGATCCGAAGGTCGCGGGTTCAATCGTGTGCAAGTAAATTTTATTTAATTAATTTGGGCTGTTTCACAATTAATTAATTAAAAATAATATATAGTATATTTGCGCAAGTGGAAGATACTCTCAGTATCGCCCTGGTGAAAGACAACCATTCAGAATTAAAACGTTGCTTGAAATGGCTTTTAGCCGTGTTTGGTGACCAGATCTGAAAAGCTAAGTATTTCCCGACCTTCCTCTTCTCCTTCCCCTTCCCAATACTTTCAGCCTCACAACATTTCCCAATTGGGGATGCCATAGTCTCACTGGCTCCAGACGGTTGGGAGCAGTTGAGACTCTTGCGCGGTATTCATGTAAAAAAAAGGAAATATATACTACGTAGGTAGGTACATAGTAGGCATAGCTTGGCATATGCCCATGACGGTAGCGTTTTTTTTACCTTTATTTTCATATACGCCATCTTTGCATTGCCATTTGAAACCTTACGAGTATAAATGATCGCAGTGCTCTTAATTTTTACGTAATTTTAAATGTCAGACTGTACTTTGTATGCTTGCTATACGAGTAAAACTTACCGATTGACAATTCAAATGTAGATTATTTTAGGAAAATAAGTGAACTCATCTAATTAGTAATTTATTTGCGGCACGTACATAAATTATAACCTGAAAATGTTAATTTTATGAAAAGGAGAACGGAATCACTTTTATAGAAAAGTCTATATTTAGGTTGAGTCAATGAAGACAGCGAAAAAAAACAGAGTATTATTTTTGTTTTACGAATACAAAAATATATATTTTTCCTAAGCATTAATACAACTCGAAACCGGGATTTCTGCGTTTTAAACTTCGACCTTTGCCTTTGAAGAGATAAATGCCACCCACTAGATTTCTTTAATTCACTTAAAATTGTGTTATTATATTCCGAAGCAACCTTCAACCCTTTGTTGGGGCCTACCTTTTTATGGTAATTCAAATATAATTAAAAAAAATAAGTGTAATTAATAACCTCGAGTTTATAAGAAATACATATATCTTAAATAATGCACGAAGCAGTGATTCGAAGAGTGAATTCTTACCAAAAAAAATAATTTTTTTAGTTATTTAGTTTTTTTATTAATTGAAGTGGCATTTAATTTCAAACCTAATAGGGAAATGCTGATTTGGTTATCTACGTTTCTTTTCAACCCTTTTCCTAAGAAGTTGTTAGTTTTTGTCTTCTACGTCTAAGATTGTAGTCCGATCTAATACTTCTAACACTTGGATTTCTTAGATATTCTGAAAGTTGGTATCTAGATTTCGACATTACGGATAAATACAGGTCTATGTCCAAATGACCATTTTTTTGTCATATATTTTTTGACAAAATCGTAGCCAAACAATTGGAGGGGTAGTTGAACTTCGCCGGACTGCTTACCGAAAATCGTTCTGCGCATCGACAGTTTCATTCAACGGTTTTTGGGGATAATTTCTGACTTGATCATCGGGATGGAAGCAGGAAAGTTGGGTTTGGTATCTGTTTTTGATATGAGTGCAGTATATAGAAATGTGCCTGATACCAAATTTGGTATTCGAGGTGATGCGCTCCAATGTATGACATCTTGCCTATCTTGACTAACTTTCAATAAATGTTTATCGCCTAAAACACCCATCGATTTCGGGGTTTCTCAAGGTTTTGTTCTGGGTCCTTTTCTCTTTATTCTGTGCACCAATTGTCTTGAATTACTTATTCATTCAGCTGGCTTTGAATCACAAGGCAATGCGGATGCTATTTTGATCTTCAAGTTTTTTTCCCCGTATGAAAAAGAAATCCTGAAAGACGAGTAATAACTTCATTAATACAGTTTCAAGTTGGATATTTGTCAATAATCTCAGACTTAATTCGAAAAGATAGATTCAATTTGCATAGGTTGCCCCAGAACTCAAGCTCTCCATGATTCCAGTCCAATTCATATTCAGGATACAGATATAATCCCTTTAAGAGAAATAAATTTTATGGATTTCACTATTGACTTCCTGTGGTCTTTCTATATGTTAAATTAAAATATTTTCAGGCTGAATCGAAACCGTTAGGTCCATATGATCAAATGATAAAAGCGGTGTACAAACAAATTTTAAAAAAAAATCTAATTTGTACGTCTAGCCATAATGTGGTTGCTTTCCGTGAAAGTTCGATAGTATTTCTCTGAATTCACAAATTTAAAAAGCCATGAGTTTTGACTTTTTCCATGGCAGATGAAATCAATTAGAAGATGCCTTCCATTCAATGAAGCAAAATCACCCAAAAATCCCTCATTGTATGTCTCACGTATTGTAATAGTGGATATTGATGCTGGTCTTCTTAAATTAATTAGATGGTTCCAGTCCGTTTTCGATGCTATGGAAAGAACGATAAATATTAGGTGAATCTAAGTATTGTCGCATACTCACCGAAAACTAATAAAAATAACAGTCAGCGGAGACCAAAATTCTATATGTATTTCTTTACTCGAAATAAACTCAGGAAACGCTAGTTACAGTTTGTCGTTATATATCGGAACTATGTGTCCTACAGAACTTAAGCGACAGCAGATCAACCATGGGTGTTGCTAATCTTTTAATCGAACTTTCAAGGCCAAATCGTGCCATCTGCTTGACTATGATCGTGCTTTACGTGTAACTGGTCTGCTCGTTTGGAATAAACTTCCCTCATGTCTTATTTGATTTTCAACGGACTCTATAACAAAATATTTTAAAAAATCCTTACGTTCAAATCTTTTTAATTTCTTAATTCTTTTCAATTTATAATAAGTCGTACTCAAGCCTCCGGTAATTGTCTAATTCCCCTCTGATTATAATTTTTTATGTAGGTACCAGCGCAGACCCGTGACAAAACACGGGATATTAACAAATTTAAAAAAATCACAAATTAAAAAAATGCTTCGGTCGAGAATCGAATCCCGATCAACTGCTTGGAAGGCAACTATGCTGTACACCACAAACTAATGAAAAAACGGGGGCAGAAATTCATTTCATATAATGAAAAATAGAATAATGTATTTTTGAATAGAAATTTTTGAATTAGAATGTTACGTATTCACATCACATGCGAACTTATATTCCTTATTAATAATGTCTACTTATTGCTGTAAATAAACTGATTTCTGTTTGTGTTATTATTTTATTCTCTGCCATAAATTGTTCACTTCTTCTGTTCTCATTGTTTTGTATAGCTGTATATCGTCGGTGTACTGGTATAATCTACGTTTTTTCAAAGAATTTAATTTACAACAATAAATAAAATACCTCTCATCCGCACTAGATATTTACTAAAACTTTAATTAAAAAAAATGTATGTGATTCAGATTGGATGGGTATTTTGGGCTCATATTAAAAGTAACTTATGTGTGAAACAGTCAGCGCAGCCGTTCCACTTAAGTCCTATATTTTAAGTCATAAATACGATATTATTTATATGACAAACTCATTGAGTCAAACATTATACTCTACCTCTACATGTTATCAATTCATCGCTTTGGTTTTTCAAAACACTGAATTTTTCATATGTGATTATTGTTATTATTTCAATGAAAAAATAACTAAAAGTAAATACAAAATTATCGTATTTAACAATTATTAATAAGAATAAAATCAATCTTTAGATAGTCATTCAACCGTAATCCTTACAAGTAAAGCCCATTATGTCATTATTGACAGGTACAGTCCACTTAGTCAGGCTTATTTCTTTGTAAAACCTTAATTAGAGGTTGCCCTTAGTTCTATCAACTAATACGATGTATTGATCAGGTACTTAAGGATTCGTTCTAAGTTACAAAAAAAATCACTTTAGACGCATTCATCCGCTTACAGCCTTTTCAAAATTGTAAATATAATATGAAATGCAATTATCTCAGGATAGGGTTTTAGCGACTTTGTGAACTACGTAAGGAGCACTGTAGGAGTATTTTAAAAAACATAACCACTGAATGGGATTTAAAAGCATTATAGAAAAGCGCGCTTGAAGTGAAATATCACTAAACTGCGCTATAAAAATGTTATGTGATTTTTAAAATGTTAAATTATCCAAATAAAGAACATACGTACCGTAGCATAAAATAATAACAGAAAAATACGTTGAATAGATTAACATAAAGATTTTATATTTCTTTTAGAATTCAGGTTCTTAGAATGTCACGAAATACTGTTTCAGTTTCAAAGAAAATTAAATAAATAGCTGAAGAAGATAATATTAATGATTCTAAATGAAATGGGACACAGATAAAGATTCACTTATATTTATAAACCTCACTAAAACTTATTCATGATAAAAATAAATTAATTATTAACATGTTTTATAATGGTGGTTTTCAGAAAACAAATCCATGTTTTTTCATTTAATGGTGGATATATTAATTTAAAATTGAATAAACTAGGTACTCTATTTAAGTGATTATTGATTTCATCAACTGAGTGTTATTAAAAAAATCGAAATAATTGGAAAGTGAAAATGGGTTAAGTTTATTTATATAATGTTTTTGGAATTTAAAAAATCAACTAATGGATTAGATAAGACTGAAAAAATGATGTGTTTGAAGGGAAAATTAAATTTTATAAATTAGTGACGGTATTAGGAAACGCCGACCGGTTTCGATACGGACCGATATTTCATCAGCGCTGATATGAAGATAATCAACCAAAACGTGAATTTCATTATACTTATTGAGTTCAATGGATATAATGAAATCTAATAAATGAAATAAACGGATTGTGTTATACGACAACAAATAATAGAGGTAATATAAAAAGAGTTTTCTCCTGTATCGTTAACCAATTCTCACAGATTAAAGAGGAATATTTTTGGATGTAAAATATTTTACAAACTGTTGATTTTTGGTATTAAAATGCACATAGATTTTGTGATAGTGTTCAAATCAGATTAAAAGGTTTATACAGGGGAAATAAATATAAAAATATAAATATTCAAACACATCATTATATGATTAAAACATTGACACATTTATTATAAAACTTGAACATGAGCGCTCGTAAATGGATCAGCGTTGAGCAGAACATTTCAATGAATGACTTGGGTGAATTAATAAAAGCATATAAGAGATTTGGGATAATTAGTGGTCGCCCGCGGGGAATCCAGAAAGTTCTTTGTGTGATTGCAATGTTAAGAGATTAGACAGCGGACAAAGGTGACTGTTATGAATGGATGGGAATAAAATAAATCAGATATCATGATCCGTAGGAATAATTTTAGTTACCTGGGTATCAGATTGAAGGGATTGGAAATACTTTGAAAATAACTTTTTCGCGCTAGCCGTACGTTTTTATGCTCGGTAGATGGATAGGTTGGCTGTTGAGAGAACATGTGACAACAGGGCGATTTGATCTCCATATATCAGTTTTATTTGTTTGTTCACATTCCAGTTAATAGAATAGACGACACTAAGATAATTTAAGTCTATCTGCGATCTGCAATCTGTACTGCAACTTAACAGAGTAGTTGATAAACTGAAATGAGCCCAGCAAGGCTACATACTGTCTACTCCATTGTTAGTAGTCCGCGGTTATTATAACTACATTACTCATTTCTACAGAAACACATCAAATGCTCGTGCGGCTAAATGAAAGGTAAACATCACTTTATAGTCCGCGGCATTGATGTTAGATACTTACTTAATTGAGAAAAACAAAGATTGCAATGAAATGGAGTTAAAAATAAAACTAAAATAAGTAAAAAGAGATATTTTTTTTTAAACTGATATAAGGCATTACTATATTATGAGAGGGAAAACGATATTAACGTATACTCCAAAAATCCATATCATTGATAAAGTCGGGATGGAAAACTAGTATAAAGTACGGAAATGCCGCATAATAGGTTAGGTTAAAGGGTAAAAGGCAAAATTACTGTTCGGGGGATCTTCCACAGTTTTTAAGCTGTAGCCAGTCTTAAGTGTATTATATTCTGGTTTAAAGTATTAATGTCGTATGCATCAACGTCGAACTTCTCGTAAGAAGAGAGATTGTACACAACGTTCAAAAACTTTTAAAGGTTTTAACACTAGAAGGCATAAAGGATTGAGACAATAATGTGTGTATTTATAGTAGCTATTTTATTAAAAAAAAACGCTTTTCGTGATCAAAATAATAACCAATAATAATTGGTAGAATAAAACCCCAAAAAATAACGACAACATTTTTTTCTCGTTAATTTTCTTAAATAAATATTTATAGATTTTTGGCACAATTGACAGATACTATATACTAACCTTGTGTTCTCCGCAGACTGGACTAATAAGGGTATCGGATGTAGAAATTGGTCATGCTTACCCCCATAGCGCTCACTCTCTGCAAGCCCTCGTCAGCGACTGAGTTGGTACGGAGAAATAGCGCAATCGGCGCATTTTTTAAACAGATATAGCGTTAAATGCACGCAGTGTTAATTAAAATAATTGAGTTTAATCTTCTAGGGTTAACAACGCTCTGCTTTTAAGTATATATTCTGGACTGTATCAACGATATGTGCATCAATAGCGTTTTCTTACTGACCTTAAGGAATATATTTTCGCATTTAGAAAACGTAAAGACTTTCGCTTCAGTTAACGGAGTAGCTTTTACTTCGGTTGAATTTTAAAACTTTTGTTAAAAGAATAATATTCGATGCGTAACATCAACAGTAAACCATTCACAGTCAAATGGACATGCAGAAAAATAAATATTTTTTTTTAGAATTTCTTAATTTTTTTTTTTTTATAGAAATTCATAACATTTATCTATTGGTATCGAACCGGCTGTTCAATTATTAGGTAAGAGGATACTTTCAATGATAGATTGTTTCATTCCAGAAGAGGGAGGAAAGAGTTCTAGGAAAAAAAAAAAAACTAAATAAATATTTTCTCAAAATCAAAAGTTTTATTAGGAAACGCTAGAAACTCCACAGTTACAATCAAAAAGTTACGGCTAAAGATTACAGTGACCAAAATAGGGAAAAATGGGTAAAGGAAAAAATATGTAAATCGTTGGGCGAAAACTTATTGAAGGGTAAGTAACAAATCCCAAGTTATTGCGTATCTTGGAAATACAGTAGTAACGTTCATTTCAATTCGACTGAGACTAACAGGTTATCGGTCGATGAATTGAATGTCTCCAACTTTATCTCGGATAAGGATAATGTCGGTGAAGTCTCTGTTTTCAGGTCGGAACCAGTGGCTGCCAAGAACCGCAACTTAACATCCAGAATAACCCAGGAAATACAACTATAAAGGAAATATTACAAATGAAAAATAAATGTCATGTAATTTTAATAATCTATTTAGAGTTAAGATATTTAATTGTAATATTTGGTGGAGTGAGTGATATACTTAAGTGTGGAGGGGTACTATGAACGTGTGTCAGAGTATGTATGTACCATATTGTATGAAATTGACCGGCTTGGAAAAGAGGGTCAAAAGTAGGTATAAATGGCAACTTCATATTCCGAACACAGCCATAATACTATATTCCTATATTCTTTAATACAGTATTCCTATATTTCCATATCCTATTTTTGAAAGACCTGTATTATCATTTATTCCCGACAAGCAGTAGGTATAAGGGAATTATTAAGACCATTACACTTACTTACTTACTGATTTACTATTAAAGAAGGATACGAAGCGATTCTCCGTAATGTTGGCAAAAATCTTTTAAAGGCTTTTCTAACGAAGGTTTTCTTTTAAAGAAAAGGGACGAAGTTTCCCCTGCTCCCTGAAATATTGATGAAAAGAAAACTTTAGGTTAGAAGCGAATTGTGGCTTCTCTGTGTGCCTCCCCCGGGCAGCAGGAAGTCGAGTGCTTATTTTAAATCATAAAAATCTGACCATCTCTGAAAAGCGAAACAAAATGCTCAGTTCACTAATTATCTCCGTTGTAATATAATATTTTGCACCTGTCAAGTTGGCAAAGCTAATCTCCAACAGCCCTATTTCATTAAACAGCTAATTAATTTTATTCCAGGAACTTTAAATGCAAACGCAAAAAACATAATGGGATAATATTCTGACCAATTCATACTTTCATGAAAGGTACACTATTCCAAGCTAATTAGAAACTACAATTATTGCCAGTTTAGCACTACCCACGCACTTGAACAATTAAATATATTCAGGTTAAGAAATTATTTATCTGGAACAAATTATTAAAATCACATCAGCATTGTGTGAGAGGTATAATACAAATACAGTTAAATAATGTGATCTGTGCTTTCTACCGTTTCGCTGATTAACTAGTTGTCACAAGAATAAAGTATCAACGCTATTCCGTGATATAAAATCTTCTTTTTTAAAAATTTTATTACTGCGGAACATTAAATTCACCCAGATCTCTCAAAGGCCAAAGGGTCTTTTCGAATCCTCGAAAAAGGGAGTAAGAAAATAAAATTAATGATTGACAAAATCCGTAGGTAATAGAGCAGTCACATTTTCTGTTATCTACTTCAGCCGTTTCATCGTTGCTGAGAACCTGCTCTTGCGAAAGCTGATAAGTATTTTACGTTAAATCTTGACTATAAATATACAAACACCCCACGTCCGCCAGATCTAATATTTTAAAAATGAAGGTACATACTCATTTTCCACTGGAATAGAACACGTAACCTCCCAATTTCATATGAAAAGCGTAGAAAGACTACTAAGCTCTGGAAATCGTCACGAAACAAATCAAAATTAGGAATTTTGTGAATCGTTCCAGCGTGAAAGATACATTCAGTGTGATCATTGTGATATGTAAAAATATCGAATCTAAACCCTATTTTAATTGAGTTTAATGAAAATAATTTAGAACTATCTATAAGAAACTTGTCTTTGATCATCACTGCGAATCAATTTCCAATAAGGCTATGCAAATTTGTAGGTTTCGTAATACGTAAAATAAGAGCTTTTCATAATATCGAGTCAATAAAATGCCTTTACCGCTCACTTGTGAGACCGTAGCTTAGAGTATGCATCTTTTGTATGGTCTCATATTTATAATATTTGTACCGTACGTCGCTCGGAGAAAGTACAAAGGAGGTTTCTTAGAAACGTTTAATATAAGCTGAGATAACCTTTATATTATGGTTCAGTACAAAAATGGAACAAGTCATGATTTGCCGTTTTGAGATATTCAATATTTTACATATTCGCCTACGTCAAAATGTGGACCGATGCAAAGCTGTCATATTTTATTAGTTCTTACTGTTATTTATATTCGAAAGTGAAGTGCATAAGATAATGGTCGGTTTAAATTGGAAACAATTCGAAATTGATTCGTATGAAATTGGGTACATTTGATTGTTTGGGGATTATTATACTGGTTTTTCAGCTCTAAGAGTAGACATTTATATTGTTTTTGTTTCTAAATAAAACTTGCAAGAGCTCCTTTTGGCGGATACTTTGATACGCATATGGTTTTTCGAACTGGTTGCAAATTAATACTGGGCCATTGGTATGATATCTGCTACAAAACATTAATATATTCATAGACTGATCAAAATGTTAGGTGCTATCCTTATACCTATGAAATCTACTCAACTCCACTATATTTTCTATTGTGACAACTACGGCACGAACTATTCATATAAGTACAAATACCTATACAGACCTTTTCACATCGAGATACCGGATATTTCTTTAATTTTAATTTTTTCTTTTTTTTGTGAATTTTATTTTACTAATATTTCCTATTATGTACCTATTCCTATTATTCTACGATATACATCGTGTTTTTAAAAACCCTACGATATAAATTCCGTTTATACATCACACACTCTAAGTACACATTCATTTTATTTCTATTTTTATAAGAGAGCCATAATTTCTTTGAAATGATAACACATAAACTAAACTCTACTCTGATAGAAATGCAATGATCTTAGGTCTTAACTTTTGCTACTGTTTCAAACTTTAAGAGCAGCGCTTTGAATAACGTCTTTACTATAAAGCGGTTGATTTGAATGCATTCATTAATCTAAGGCTGGAAGTTTCCAGAAACTTACTCAAAAACTTCGATGAATTCTGGCGATTAACATGGAAATATGATATCGGATTATTTGATGAGCGAGGCCGAGTATGCCAATTTGTGTGACGAAATATTAATAACATTGAGGGGATGAGAGGTTTCATTATAATTTGAAATTATTGCTCTCTGAACTATTTGAATTATTTTGTCAAATTTGCGGCCTGCATTTGAACGGTGGCCGCTGTATGATAGTAGGAATGCGCTTTAATTATTCCGGCCAGAACGTTACTGGGAAATTTGTCAGAGGGATTTGATATAAAGAGACTCTGTATGTATATTGTAATTTACCTACAAATTACCCTTTTTCAATCTCTGATTATTAATTTTATCAGTTAATTACTAATTTTAAATCAGTTAAGTTTTACAATAAATTAAAAAAAAAAGTTATTTTGCAGTTGAATAGTAACAGAGCTTTGCTATCCGGCAGTTTTTTACTATTTCGTTACCCCGAAGCAACAGTAGGTTATAGTGAAGACAAAAAACGGTTTTTAGTTATTACAACTTTTGGGTTTGAATCAATTCTAGCACAGTTTTAATAAACGAAAAGAAAAGTTAAATAAACCAAACAGTTTTTCTTCCAACTGTGGTTCACTATTTCCTTTGTCACATTATTTTAAAAATGTATTGATTATTTAAAGAATAGTCACCACTATTCTTTTAATCTGCAAAAACTTAATCGGTGAGCTCTGGGATTTGCACAATCTTATATTTTTTGTGTGAGTACATCACAAGTGTTCCATCTGCTCCCTGCCGTCCAGAACCATGGTATCCGATTGGGGAATGTTGCAAAGCTGAAGAAGTGGAAAAGAGATGTAGGATAGGAATGTTCGGAAATACCTGACTAACTGATCACAACCACATTTTAAGGAATACTCCGGGAGACTGGTGCAATGCTTCACTAGGATGAGTGTCGGAAGCAGGAAGTCGCTTTGCACTGCTCTGGAGGGACTGCCCTGGTTTCGTGGCTACGGACTGTTCTGGATATAATGTGTTTTTGTGTTTCTCGTTTGTTTATTATTAGTATTTATTGGTGCACTTCCGCATTCCATCTTGGATTACTCCGGTTATCGACAGAAGGAGCCACTAAGAGCCATATTTTATCGTCGTCAGTATCTGTATTAACCAATTTTATGTACGTTTTTGACTAACCTCCTTCCATGCAAATGCTGTTAAGGACACTTGAGGCTTTAGAGTCCGTTGAGTCGGTTTAGAGTTGATTTAATTTAAAAAAATAGTCCTCGACGTGCACCTTGAAGGAGTTACCAGAAGTTACTTGTACCGGGGTGGGTAACCTCAACTGATCATCAAACACAGCTAAATCCATTTAAAGAATGGTTTAGATTCTGAAAGCTGGTATTTTACCAGGGCGATACTGGAGTAATTACTGCCTTTTTAGATTCGTTTAGATACGTTTTCTGTCTAAAATCGACAAAAACGTAAATCTACTAGTACTTTACAATAAACCACTGGTTTAATAATATTTCAATCGCCCACAACTTTACGTTACTAGAGCCTTAAAGATTAGTCGAAAATCAAATACAATTAGTCAAAGGGATATTTATGTCTGAAATATTCAGCTCAGGGTGGCATCAAATCAGTACTAACTAGGTGGCAGACAATGTTTATGAAGTATTCTGTCTCTATTGAGTAGGCGATGTGCGTTATTAAATTGAAAGTTAGACTAAGCGATTGGATTCCAGCCAACGGCTCAACGATTTACAGGCCCTGGCAGTTATTGTTGGGAGAAATGTTGGCCTCAAGAATGTACCATTTTGCTGATGTAAATTTGTTTACACAGTATCCTTATCTTTTTCACCATAAAGTGGTTAGAATTATTATGATTAATTAGGGTTAGAGTTAAGAGAGTTAAGGTTTAAATATCAAATTTAATCATTGAAGATAATACATCAATGAGGTTCATAAGCTTCAATGAGTTGTTCTGATAAGTTTAAAAATCGAAATTTTAATTAATTTAACGGTAAATTTAATGCAATAAATAGCTTGTAGTGAATGCTGGTTTTGGTGAAGCCTACAAAACTCACCTCACCTATCCCAAAACAACAGAACATAACCTAATCTAATACAATTTAACTAAAGCTAATCTTACAAAGCATAACTTAACCTAACCTAACCTAACCTGACCTAAGTAAATAAAAACTACCAGTAACTTAACATAAACAAACAAGCTCAACCCAACAAAACCAAAACAAAGACTCGGCAAAACATTATCTAATACTTGAAGCATAATAAAAATATTATATTGCTTTTTGTGTTGCAGACAACAAGACTTTTTTAAATTAAATTTTTAATTTTAACACCGTGAATCTGAAAATGCTTGTTGAGTAAACACGTATCACTGTATTTCACGTACGGAAATTAATTTTAAAAAGCTCTTTTCAGGCGCAAGCCATTGAATTTTTTCGCTTTTTTGAATGTTTGTTTTCTTACTTACCTTTATGTTACCCTTATATATATATTAATATTCTAATAAAAGACTTAGATTAATATAAGCATATAGTTGCTTGATATATTCGTACTAAATCCAAACATCGAGATGATCAATACTGCATTCAAATACCCCACAAAGTACTCGATTGCTCGATTGAATGGCATGAATAAGACACAATACGCGAATTTTGGTGTAGTATTTCTCGCCTGTCAGAACTCACTGGCAGACGGTAATAAAGTGACATTGAGAACAACAGTGGGGCCTTTTGATGTGATTGCCAATATTCATTACAATTACTTAGAAGTGGCTGTCACTTTGAAGTCAAAGTCTCGGTTAAATGATGAACACTTGATTCAAAGATTAACAATTGTTCAACTTGATTTACGTACAAAATATCTTTACAAGCAACCGAAAGAAGAGCTAACGAACAATCTTTTTTATTAATATCCAAATCTACACTAGTGGCCCTCCCGAATATAGACCTAAGTATGTTACTTTATGGGTACGTTATCGATATGGTAATATATTAATTTATTTTAACCTTCTTCTTCGTATGGTGGAGGAGAGTTGGTGGAGGTCATAGTGGGATACTGAGGTTTGTGCCATAGGGAAACTGATGAAGGGGACATTCTCTTACGATGTGTTCTGTTGTTTGAAAATGTCCACATTCACAAAGTTTGGAATCCTTTATGCCCCATTTATGCATACACAACGGCTGTGACTGTACTGGATGCGGTTTAATGAGATAATTTATTTTAATGTGAATACTGTATAACATTCTCAAGTGCTCGCAATTGTTCGGAGACGGTATGCTATGGCATTCCCAATTGAGGTATGTGGCGAGTCTTAAAAGGAGTAAAGAAGGAAAAAGTTGGGGAGGATAAAGAAAATGGAAATTAAGATGTGTCTGACTATTCATATACGGTCACCAAACACGGCTCAAATTATTTTACGCAACTTTTCGGTTCGGAATGTAGAGTTTTTACCATGCCAATATTGATAGTACAATCTACCACAAATGTGTACAGACATATTGTGTTTTTAAAAAAATGAAATGTATTTATCTTCACTAAATCTGCTTTTTTCGATCTGACATTTGCTGTATAGCAGATAATATACCGATGATTGATTATGCTAAAAAAATCAGTCTACTGCCTACTGAAATTTTGCTTCCGGGAAATTCTCGAATGGATAGAGTGTTTTGAGGTTTTGAAAAGCTTTTATCCAGCTGAAATTATTTAAGGTTTTACATACAGTTACTAGGAAATGTATACCTTTTCCTGATGGCTTCTCTAAGAATATTTAGACACACCGGGTTTCCCCAACACATATCTTTATTGAATGATTTAAAGTTATTTTGTACAAACCACCACCAAAAAAATATATTACCATATTTCGAAAATAATATTCCCTCGTCGGGTTACAACGTGTATAAAAAAATAATTGTAATTCATACAACATAACTTTTAACAATCATTTAATTGGAAGTGATGCCACAAATAGATTTAACCTTAATTGAAGAATAGATTTTCATAACTAAACCCCTCAGGAAAGCGAGAAGAGAGTCTTCGAAAGCACTCGGCATCGAATTAATTATTTAATTACAATGCCGCAAATCAGACACTTCGAGGACATCTGAATTCATAGAGGTCGTAGTATTAATACTTGGAACTAATGTCCCACTCTGCCATATAATAATAATCTTGCGATTAAGGCATTCCAAACTTACCAACAAATCTCAAAGTAATGAATAAATACATAAATGAGATAGTTTAAGGCATTTCATCTTATCATAGAAGACTTAGACTTGCATAATGTGTTAAACGTAAGTAAGATTGAACGGATCTTTCTCACGACGCCCAATTAATTGACTTCAATGCTTTGAATCTTTAGAATTCAATTACGAAACCATTCGTAATAAAGCATCATCAAAAGTATAAACGGTTTGGGTTTCATTTTAAATATAGTCTCTGAATACGAATTATTATCAATGAACGACTATGAATATTGAAGTATTAGGGTCTCTTAATTTTTTCTTCAAAGATTGGTATTCACTTTGTGGCATTATCTATTATCAATAAAATAAAATAAATAAATTCAATTATTATTTTATTTTTATGCCTTGTTATTTAATTATTTTTATTTATATTAATAATACAAATTATATCTTTTGTAATTTCTATTACAAATTGTTTTTCAAAGTTTTATAATTTTTTTATTAACAAATCTGATTAATTGCTTACCTACTTTAATTACTTTTTGTTTGTGTTTTTAATGTGTCTATTCTTAAATTATTGTTTTCTGTGTTTATCATTTGTCTATACTTGACATTCTAATTTTTTAGTATTCTCAATGTCCTGATGAGGAAAACTTCATCATTGAAACATTTTTATATTTATGTATTAATGAAGTGGTGTTTACAGTATAAGTATTTCTATTAGTTTATATCTTAATTTTGTCTACTCAGATTAAATACGAATAAAAGAGCACAAACCAATATCGCGAAATTTCAACAAAATACTCGAAATTTTTTAAAAAGTTCTGCCTCACGTGACTAATGCCAAAGTAAAACTTAGTTGAATATCACTTATTTTATAATGAATTTATGAACGGAACAAAAGATTTGTGTCAAAGCATTTTTAACTGCGTGCGGCGGGAATCGAATACGCGGCTTGCAGACTCTTTTTGTGGATGAACACCTGCGCAATGTTATTAAGGATTTATGTTGATTTTTTTTTATATAACCGAGACTTGTGTTTTTGTTTTATGTATCTAATTGGAATACAAAAAAATACGTAATTTGTGTTTTCAATATCGCTTTGACCGTAACGTATTTTTTTGCGAAATGTCTGGTAAAATTTGATGTATTATTTTATCTTTTTGGTATTTTGCGGCAAGAAAGTAGTTCTTTTCGATGAGAAGTTAGGTGCGTTTCATTTCATGGATATTCTGTTAAAACTTTATACTCGTACAAAGAAATATATAGATAATATAATATTATTTTCTCATTTTAAAATACGAAAAACTAGCGATATTCGCATGAAAATGGCGAATTTCACGTCATTCTTGTAAAAATGACTAATAATAAAATATTTCGGAATATGTGGTTTCTACGGTTTATATTATATTTTTTGAAGTAACTATTGATTACTTGCATATTTAATTGATCATATTATGTGGAGTCTGATATAATATTATGAAATAATTAATACTTAGGTACTTAATAAATAATATATTATTATTAGCATTGAAAGAAGGGTGAATGCAGGAAACTCCATTAACGGAGGACTGAACGCGGTTGGCGCAAACAAAAAGTTGTCCAAAGAAGCGAAGCTAGCAGTCCACAGTGGAGTGCTGATATCAATCCTGATGTATGGCAGTGAAGCATGGGCAGAGGAAGGGTGAAAGTAGACTGAAAGCTGTAGAAATGAGATCTCTGAGACGAATGTGTGGTAAAACCATCTATGATAGTGTGAAAAATAAATTTAGAAAAATAAGAATGCAAGGCTGATGTAAGCGTAGCGAGCAGGATCAAGAAAGGGACGCTTAGATGGTTTGGGAATGTAGAGCGAATGAACTAAGAGAGGAGTGTAAGGAAAATATATGACGGGAATGGGAATGGAAGAAGAAACCGGGACGTCCGAGGAAGACATGGCACGATCAAGTGAATCAAATGCTTGAGTCGGGCCATGTCAGATGTCGAAATAACAGAAGAGAATGTATGTGACGTTGTATGAAAGTGAATGAAGCAAGAAGTGTACGCCAAGATCGAGCGGTCCGTCCTCTCTACCTACCCCTACGGGAAAACGGCGTGATGGTTAGTTAGTTAGTTAGTTAGTAATGTTAAAAAAAAAACTAAATTTATTTGATACTACGCAAGAGTCCCAACTGCTCCCAACCGTCTGGAGCCAGTGAGACTATGGCATCCCCAATTGGGGTATGTTGTGAGGCTGAAGGTATTGAGGATAGGAAAGAGATGGAAAAAAAAGTTCCCGGCTATTCAGATCTGCTCAATAAACATGGCTAAAGCCATTTCAAGCAACGTTTCGATTCTTAATGGTTGTCTTTCAACAGTGCGATACTGACAGTATCTACCACTCTTCACTTATTTTAAGTGAATACATTGTGATTAATATCATAATAAAATAATATAATATAGATAATCAAATTAAATTACTTGAGCACCCCGGCTTAAACCCGCGACCTCCGGATTCGTAGCCAAGGATCGTAACCACTCAACCACGGAGACCGTCATGTAATTATTTGCAAGGAGACCTAAGCGTGTATATGCTTAAGAAATGTTGTTGTCTTTAGAAATAAAATTGGTTTCCTTAATACCCATAAATGTTGAAGTTTCCGTCGTACAGTTCCAGAGAAGAGGATAAAAAATCAAATTGAAAACGCAAAAGGCGGTCGGTATCAAAGTACGCGCTTAGCGGTTAATGTTCCCCTCGTTACGTGTAACGTTATGTTTAAAAGATTTATATTTCTCTTCTTTGAAGTATTGGTCGGCAGGTGATCATTATTTACAGATGCGAATGATTAGATAAATTAATAGTCTAGACTGTAGACAACCTTTGCGGTCTGTGAAGGTACTCTCACTGATCACAGGTAAGATACCCTTAGAACTTTAGAAGACTTTTAAATGTTTTAGTTGAATTAATAAAATTTGGGTTACTAGTCAAGGACATCTAAAAATATCGGTGTGGTAAAATAAATGCAATCGATCGCGAAAAAAATATTTATTTCAAGAGATTGTTAAACGGAACGGCTAGTGAAAAAGTTAGTTAGAAAAAGTGGTCGTAGAGGTTGTTGATCATACTGATGGCTTGGAGTTAAAATCTTAAAGTAACTACAAAACAAACTTTGTTGTTATGACAACATAAAATAAAAACTTATTTCATAGACAGCAATACGATGTCATTTAATAAAAAATATTGCATCAAACATCAGGGACACATCCTAAAACGTAAAGTTTTTCGTTTTTTGGAACGAAACTTAATTTTTAGCAATTTTCTAACAATTGTAATCGCCATTTTGTAATTACAACCTTATAACTCTATGATATTATCTGAGTGATAGATACTCATTGCCCTTGTCATCCCATCATAATTCTGAACAGAAATGTTGATTAATCTGGTAAACGCTTTTAGTGAACAGATTTGAATAGCCAGGTACTTCCTAATCTTCCCTTTACCCATTTCCTTCCTCTCCCCATTTCCAATAACCCCGAATCGTGCCTCAAACCGGGGATTTCATATCCTTTCTGGCAGTTGGGATCCTCGTGCGGAAATCAAAAAATCCTTACTTTCAACATACGAGTATATGGAGTAATAAAGAAGAGAAAAAAAAGAATTTATTATGTCAACGACACAAGGCATAACTATCCGAATCGAAACAAAATTAAGTCAATTGCTTGCAAGCATTAAAAAAACAGTATTTGCGCCAATTTTACACAAAAAAATGAATTTCGTCTCACATCCTAATTAATGTTACAATCCCATTTACACAGGCCGTTTTATATAAATGCGGATATCTAATTTACCTACAAAAAATCTAATCTATCTTCCTAATACACATTACGGAGTAACTAGAATTATAATTTGTTCACAATTTTTAAAGCGCAAACTTTTTAAAAGTTTATTGCTAATTTGACTTAAGGCGATGCAATGGGAATTAATGCAAAATCGTGTTTTTTCGGTTTGAGAATTTGTTGGCCTAGAAATATCATATGTGATTGAATTAAATACTGCAAGTAGATCACACTTTGGCCTTTCATTTAACCGTGGATTTTTGTGGTATGCCTTTTTATAAGCTAAGAAAAAAATTATGTATGAGACATAAAAAAAATGTTTAAAGCGCAAAATCTCCTACTTATGAACACCTTTGCTCATTGTGGTAAATGAAGTTTTTTAGAATATGACCGTAAAACATTTTAATAATTAGTCTGAGCTTTACAGAATTGAATAAAACACGCATTTTGGTGATGTTTTTTTTGCCGAAATCGAAACATGCGGCCGATGTACAGCGGGATTTTCAACCTTTTCGCCACCTGCATAAGGAGCGTGTGATTTGGTTAAAATTTTAGCCGGTGGATGGCCTTTGTGATTATTGCTTGACTCGCTGGCTTTACCTGAGTTAAGTACTTAAATACATATAATAAATTAAATAATAAAAAACTAAGACTTCGAGTTGTTTTATTTTTTACAGTAACAATGATTTTTTTATCATGATGATAATTTCATGACAGTATTTGCGTTAGCCTGATAAACGAATAGTGTGATGATCTTTGGGGGCGGTCTTTGGAGCGTTTTGCAGAAAACCAAATAAATAGTCGCGCGTCGGGTTGAATATCTCCAAAACCTTTTATAGGATCTGGCACTGCGCGCTTATCGGGAAGTTACCAACGCAATCCAACCTTGCATAGTTGGATTGCGTTGGATCGGTTCATGCAAGAACATTGTTGACGGTTCTTCTTTCTCTCCGCACCAAATCAATGCAGGCGTGCCGCAAAGATCTGTGTTGTCACCAACGATGTTTTTCTTGTACATCGACGATCAAGTTGAATGTGCGGTTAAGATGCCGCATTATTCAGAAGGAATAGCTATTTAAAACCAATACCTCGTCCGCGTTACTCACGCACTCAATGATGAACATTCGCTGCTCACGAACCAACCCAAGGAGTATATAACAACAGTCGATAACCATCTGGAATCACACTCACTGCGAAAGATGCCCGTTATTCCCCACATATAACATTCTTCCAATGCGTGATAACTCTACAAAAACTCACATGATATCTACGCATTTGCATCTACGTACCTACCTAACTTTACATACAATGCAATGATTACCTAGTGACGTTCTCTCAGCAGAACGAGAAGAAGCGAAAGGCGCAGCATGTTTTCTATGTAAATTATAGAACGGATATTCATTATGTTCAATCAACAAAGCCATCATTCGGTGCCCTTCATATGAAACCCGACACGGCTCCCTATGTCGATCTTTGAAGACAGAGGGCACGGGGAAGGACGAACACCACCACAGGACTCCGGCTAGCGGAACACGCCATCAACGGCAGCGACAAAATCACTCTAGTTTTGATATCAAAGGCGGACGGTCAGGCGCGCAGTGAAAGTCAATCATACTTCGCGACAGCCCCCCGGATGGCTGGAAGCGCTGAATATTTGAATTACTATACTAGTTTCCATTGTGCCACGTCCATCTTCTGCACACATTCTACGGTGTACAGAGAATTGCCATTCACCGCCGAGACTGCCGAATCAGCATGGTCCAGAGTTCCGCTAGCCAGGAGAAGGCTGTAGCAATATACCGTCTATGCTTCATGTAAGCTTCGAACGTACCTTCGAATTAAACCATTAGATTATAGAGCCAATTAGCTTCCAGATTAGCTTATGAATAATATCGATAACCAAACCCCGAAATTTGCCATATTCATTTCCAGAGAACCTATTTAATCCTTTCCCAACCTCACGTGCGATTGTGTCGACTATAGTTATATGGATGTTAATTCACTGTAGTGGCTGGATCCGGAACTTATAACATTGCAAAATTTCTCGAATCATTCACTTAACTTTACTTGACCCAAACATTGTTTTCTCTTGTTACTTTTTGTTGTTGTTTGCAATTGCAATTTTTCCATGTTGTACACCGTTATCGGACGGTTGGTATTTACTAATTTATTTTTTTTCTATTTAATTTTTTTAGGGTAGTCCTCTGTCTATTATGTACATAATAAATAAATAAAAATTCTACTTGCCATTCTATATACCCGAATTTCCCTGTTATTTTCAATAGACTTATTTGTGCTCTAAACCCTCTTTGATTCCGTCGTGCTTATATCTACCTCCCCTTATGTCTGATTAAGGGCCACACCTACCCTGAGAGAGTGTCTGATATGCCTGCTTTATAATAATCTTTAGGAGGATTTGGGGGAAGGGCGCTGCAAGTACTCCGACAAGTAATAATACCCGTGAGAGGTTAAGGTAGCCTACAACAGTGTACCAATTTACTACTACGATGACGATGGTATCTTTTACAAGAGTATTTTTTTTTCGAAGGAAGCGAACACTTTGGGGTGTGACATTATATATTAAATGAAAAAACACAATTTGCAAAACACCACTTTTATTGAATTAATAACGATCGCCAACCAGATTTCGCTTCACCGAAGCTTCGTCAGGGCTTATTATTAAGTAAAGATAATTAGATACAGGCACATATATATATAAATATATATATACATATATATATATATATACATAAGTAAATAAAACAATGAGTGAAAGAGATACAAAATGAAAGAAAGAGACACATATAGAGTGGAAGGAGACACATTATTTAGGAAGGATAAGTGGGGGATACTAAAGATAATGATGATAGACTAAGCCAATCGGGTATATATCAACTTAATTGTAAAGTTTGTCAGGTTTTTTATATCGGTAAAGCGGCACAGAACGTCAACGTAAGAGTAAAAGAACACCTACGATGTCTAAATAATAATGCTTTTTCAGAATTCGCGAATCACTTAATAGAATAAAATCGCTCATTCGATAAAAACTCGGGAACTAAAATATTACATAAAAATGGAATTGGAATAAGATTAAACAATTTAGAAGCCCTCGAGATCAAAAAAGCCGTTAATAATAATTTAAACATTATTAATAACCAAATTAATTTAACCAATAGTCCCATACTTAATTTATTCCGGTAATCTCAGTTGTTCCTCTCTCTCCCCCCCACTTATCCTTCCTAAATAATGTGTCCCCTCCCACTCTATATGTGTCTCTTTCTTTCATTTTGTATCTCTTTCACTCATTGTTTTATTTACTTATGTATATATATATATGTGCCTGTATCTAATTATCTTTAGTTAATAATAAGCCCTGACGAAGCTTCGGTGAAGCGAAACCTGGTGGGCGATCCTTATTAATTCAATAAATGTGGTGTTTTACAAATTGTGTTTTTTCATTTAGTATTTTTTTTGTCAGGTCCCTCCCAACTTTTCGCGTCCAAACAGCTCGGAAAGTTTAGATACAAAAAGTTGACCACCACCTCGAGAAGGTTCGTGACTTGGAACAACCTGAACAGCTTCAATATCCCAAAAACCCAAACGTGTCTGGTTTCGCCGAAAATGGAGATCAATGACTGTCCATTGAGTAAGTATCTTAAAGCAGTTCGAGTATTGGGGCTCCATAGAAGCCCGAATAAATTTGGCTTCAAGAAACTGGGCGTCTTGTATAGTGCTAGTCCAAACATTGAATAGGGAGCCATCTCTGGGCTGGAGTTCTCAAGTACTTGATAAACTTACTTGATTCTGCGCGTACGTTGTTAACAGACCGATTGCCATTTCTAATACACAGACGCAATGTAGGCATGCTGAGTCTGTTCTACAGGTGTTTCAATAGAGCCTGCGCCAATGATCCGAGCATTGACCACCTGCGCACCTACGTAGACTCGAAGGACATGAATGGAATATTTGTTCACAATTAATATCGGCTTCATGAGAATGGGCCATTTTTGTGAAAGTCGTCTCGTATGTGGAACAAGCGACCGACATTTATTTCCTCCGTCCTATAATCCGGACTCCTTCGAGGTCCGCATTAACAAATTTTTCCTACAGCTCCTTCCTTGAGCTGCGTCACAAGACCATATTTCCAGAAACAGGCAGTCCGTGTAATAGATTCACTTATTTTAACAAACGAATTGCAACCTTTTAAGCACATACGTCAGGTGTGAATGATGTCTTTGTTTTCCCGGTATTTCAACGGAAGGTGCTCTGAGGAACTAGCGTCATTAATGCATTCGGCACCGGTGCACAGTTGGAAAACACGAAAGTCGCGCACCCAACATTTGTACACGGTACAGAAACTATGAAGCTGTTCTTTCATAAACCACATTTTTAGGCAAATTTCTGTGATGAACCCTATCTGCAAACTGTTTTTTTTCTTTTAATTACGTGAGCACATCTCAGAACAACAACAGTTATAGCAATCAAAGTTTGATGAATAGTTTCCTTCCATTGTACTGAAATCCATTCACAATCATAAAATATTGCCAATAGAACTTTATTACATGAATCAAATTGCAGAATGCAACAAAATTTCATTACTCCAATTGCACTATAAGTGTAAATAAGTTAACGATATCTCAACAAAACAGCGAAGAACATTTCATTACTCTCCTTACCAATAAAATACCATTCTCTGGGAGCAAATATTATTACCACTTATTTGCGGAGCTGGCAATTAAAAATAGTACTTCAATTTCCGTAGAAATTCAGCAATGCGGGAGTGAATTAATTATCTCTTCCCACAGTTTATTTAACAAACCCGAGAGAGATATATACAAAGTTAAGACATAAGAATTATAATAAACAATAATTCTTTAACCACTGAGAATATCATCACGGGTGCGGTAGAATCGTTTTAAAGAGATTCTTGCTAGTGTAATGGTGTACTGTATCTTAGGAGGGGTAAAGGGGATTGCGGGAGGTTGTTCCAAACTGTTTCGAACAAATTTGAACCACTTTAAAATGATTTGCCTGTAAAATATTCCTAAGTTGATGTTAATAGTATTTTAATTACATATTGTGTGTTTTTTACAACAGATCTCTTTCATCTACTAAATTCTTAATATGATGGAAATAAAGCTACTCTAGGGCTGCCTTTTGTAAATTCATCTTCACAAATTTACGTTTTTGAGATAATTCAATTACTAAAGAGATCCATACAATACAATGCTCCAAAAAAGAAAACGAATGTACCCTCATAGCTAAGAAGACTTTCCTATATATATTATTATATTATATTATATTATTATAGACTATTCCCTTATATATATATAAATAAATTTCATCTTCGAATTATGTTTAGTGTTTGACACTCTAAATATCGCCCCTGCGAGAGCACAGTTCAGAAATGAAACGTGGTTGTAAACGGCTTCAAGGGTATTTAGTGACCAGACTTGAATAGCCAAGTACTTAGTAACCTCCCTCTGCTCAATATCCTTTCTCTCCCAACTTCTTCCAGCCTCACAATAATCCCCGAATTGGGGATGCCATACTTCCACCGGGTCCAGGCAGTTTAGACTTTTATGCGAAAATCACTTGAAGTTCTTATTGGTATTTCAATAAAAAAAATTATCAATCATAGATAATACATGCATGTCTGCAGGTTCTACAATTTTTTTTTAATACTATGAAATACAGTCTTAGACATATGTACAGTTACTTAAAAGTGACACTTGTTATGTGACTGTCACGTGGAGATAAGGAGGAAACAATTATTATCTTTTTGTATATCTATTTATTATTGCTTCGTTGCCTTTCAAAAAAAGAATACTTAAGCTCTCCACAGAGCAAGGAAACAATCAGCAAAGTAAGCCGCCAAACAAAGCACCACAGTGAATTCACTTGTAAACATTTTTTCTGAAAAGGAAAAGTGAAACTCGCACGACGAGAACATTAAAATAGCGACAGTGGGTCTCACAACCAATCCTCTTGAATGAGCCGGGAGTTACAAAGAAAAATCTTTCCATGTTTTGATAGTTTCCATGTTCCAGATCGATTGGATTAATCTTCGGCCCCTTTCAAAAAGTATGGAAAATGAAAATACGTAATATTGCCCATACTTTAGATATGTTGTAAAACCTTTTTCTAATCCATTAGTTTCGTCCAAATTGATCCGCAGAACGCACTAAGCCTCTCAACTGGCTAGTAGGTCAAGGCTGCAATCCACTACAATTGGACATTGATAGAATTATTGATTGAAGTAAGAGGAATCAAATTGTGTCCAATATTTCATTCTTTTTTCCACAGGGAAGTGTTATACTTGATTTTATCAGTTAAAGCCCCGAAGTTTAAAACGTGTCTCCAGTACGAAAGATA
>JAHDVE020010939.1:0-63621 GCA_022606495.2 Halesus radiatus
AATAAGGAAATCAAGTGAAAAATATTATGTCTTAAAAACAATATAATCATATAGGCTGTGGCGTGCAGTCCACTAAGGCTGAAAAGCTATGCCTACCCTAAGAAAAACGTAATGAAAGGAAAATAGAAATAAAAAAAGGTAATTTCTGACCCACATCAATCACGATGGCCACAGCAATCGACGAAAACTGAAAAAATTCATAGTCGAAGTTGAAAAACTACACACAATCTACCTTTGGCCATAGAGCAATGTACGTAACTTCAAAATTGGTACATAATTTTATTACTTACGTTTAGTTATGATTTACTGTGAATACAATATGTAATTATGCACGCTAAAGATAATTCTTGTTTTGACATCTGAAAACGTAACCTCATAAACGAGGTTCGGGATATTAGAAACACGGGAAAAACGTAATCAAGTTCGGCTACGGTTGCATTTTTAGAGCAAAAACAATAGTGACGGGATACTGATATTTTGCAATGTGTTCTTCCAAAAAGCGGTTACATATTATTTTGTTGTTTTATTGCTCCACTTTTCTACTTTCAGACATTCTTGTGTCTGAAACTACATAGTTGGCTTTGATCTCAAATAAAGTGATGTATACACACAAATAAATACGTAGAATTTATAAACCGTTATTTAAAAGTGAATAAAAAATCATCAATACACCATGTTATGTTGGTACCATTGCTTTTGGAACATTTGACGTCACGTGCGCATACTGTTTTGGGAATAGCATGATATATATATATATATATATATTTATTTTTTTTTTAAATATGTGTTTTGTTAGTTTTGGCAATATTTAAACTTAATTTGGGTGAGCTCGGTTTAAGCTTTATAATTATTATTCAATATGAAAAAAAAACTATTATTAATGAAAGAAATTGGAGTACTCATGAATAAAGCAGTTATCAATACGGGTGTCACGATAATGTTAATTCTCAATACTATTATTATTCATCGAGTTAAAGTTTCTTAAAAGATACATAATGTTATTGCTTATGTTCAGTTATGGTTTACCGTGAATAGAATATAAAATTATGTACGGCGAGGCTCATTCGTGTTTTGACATTTGACATTCTAATCTCAAAACTGATAAAAACCGACCGGCCATAGATTTGGAGCGTTTTGGTGGGCTTTGAAAAATTTTAACTATGAAAATTATTTTAACTATGAAAACTTACATTAGAAAAAAAAACAAAATATACTGGTATTTCAGTATGAACGTTATTATAAAGGAAACATTAAAATTATGTAGATAACGTTTGAAGCAGAAATTGACAAGACTATAACGCGATACAGCTCTCTCCAGTAGATATATCTCCACCCAAGCGTAGAGTTCCGATTAGGCTTTCAGATTAAAAATAATATGATATAGATAAGATGTGAGATCTTTCCGTATGGGAAAATATTCACTTGGATGCTGCAGACAGTCCTGCCAACCGCTCCACGATAATCAATAATCACATTACAATTTACAATATTTTTTAATCGCCGTCTTTGTTAAAAATCACCACAAGGATGGTTTACAATGAGGGAATCTAATGATAAATATAGGTGACTGGACAAATCAACACACGTGTGAATCGGATATAAAGTCATCAATAGTATGAAAACCGTCCTTCTAATCTAACTTAACCCAGTAGAGTATTAATTTTTAATTTTGTTTAGTATAAATAATTTTATTTTTATTTTTAAAGGGTGATTAACCAGGTTAGATAGATTTATAGGAGAGTTTATTTTTATGGCGTTATATTGATTTTGACGGCCTTCATGGTGGCGGGTTCAAATCCCGGCGTGCGCAAGTAAATTTTATTTAATTAATTTGTGCTGTTTCACAATTAATTCATGCAAAAATAATATATAGTATATTTGCGCACGTTCCACAGTGGAAGATTTTTTCAGTATCGCTCTGGTGGAAGACCACCGTTTAGAATTGAAACGTTGCTTGAAATGACTTTTAACCATGTTTGGTGATCAGATCTGAATAGCCAGGAATTTCCTCACCTTCCTCTTCCCCTGCCTAATACTTTCAGCCTCCCAACATTCAGTAATCGGGGATGCCATATTCTCACTGACTCCAGACGGTTGGGAGCAGTTGGAACTCTAGTGCGGTTCTCATATGAAAAAAAAAATCACTTTAAAAAGTGTGCCAATTAATACGTGTGTTGAATTAGTATGGAACCATAAATATTATGTCTCCAAAAAAATATGATATTCAGTATATTCACGTAGAATAGCTGCCATTTTCCTTATGATGGCAAAATAAATACCTTTTTTGTACATATCTAGTTACTCGAACAAATAAAAAATTGAATTAAAAACCAACCAATGTAAACGATCCGTTTGGCTCTTACGTCATCCGATCTTGATCGGGATACCAGCGAGGAGAGTTCGGCAACTATTTGACGTCATCTGATTCGATTTCCCCTTAGATGCGGTAACTATGAAACCGCACTTTGAAAATAATAATAATAATACTAGTAATAATATTGTTTGTTAATTTCAGCTGAACAGAGCGGTGAGTGAATACTAAAAAGCATTCATCTAAATAATTTATACGATAAGAAATATAATATAAAATATCTCTATATACAAAAATGAATGTCTGTCTGTCTGTCTTCGATTTTCTCGAAAATTACTTGACCGGTTCAGCTGAAAATAGCTCCGTTTGTTCTTATTAGTGCCGAGAAGGTTTAGAGAGTAGTTTAAATGAAATCCAATATGTAAAACTGTTGTTATGACGTTTCAAAATTAGTATGAAAAACATTGTACCCGACATGTTGTATTGAGGTTAGCCCATAGATAGTTAGCACTCTGGTTAGCCACAGATTTCATTTTCAAAAGAAGAACTTTATTATTTTTGTATATTTTGAAAAAATAAATGTTTGGAATGAAATAAAATTTTCAAATGAACGTTTCTTTGTTTCTGTGTTCAGAGGTAGTAATAGTCGTCGTAGTACATTACTTTCGCTGTCAAATCAATTATGGCACCCAAACGATAAGCAAGAATTCAAACTTCATAACTTTATTATAAAATATAAATAAATCCCGAGTAAGGCCGGGTACAGATCAGCTAGCGTTATATATAAATTCACTTAACATCTGTACTTGTAAAAACTGACTTAATTTACAATACCCCCATAAAATCATGTACATTTAGCAATGTGACCTTAGAACGGGGTACCCCAGCCAGTGTGGTCAAATTTTTTTCCCATATTATAAAAAAAACCCTCTAAATAAATAAACAATATTTACATTAAAGTGTAACTTTACTTGTATGCATTAATAGTATCTAACATATGAATGTAAATAGTAAACACATAATAAAATACCAGGGTAAAATGTAACTAGGAATTTTGTCTCAGACATCCAAGGCGAACTCAGAATATTACCCTGATGTGTACCTATTATAACATAATAAAATATATTAAATAACCATTAAAATATACCTGGTTATCCGTAGTTCATGTAACTAGGACAAGAACTGCTATAAAATTCATTTTTGCAAACAAGATGGAAATCACATGGAAAAAACAAAACCAGAAATAATCATCTGTTCAAATAAAAGCTGACACGAATGACATTATATATATTTTAAAAAAAACCATAGATTCAGTAAACAAACAGAATGTAATCCATCTTCCCGAGGGTAATAAACCAAACCGAAAGTAGTTTTTAATAATATATTCGTAAACAATACCATCATCAATAAAACAAATTTCAAGTCATAAATAAAAACAATAATAGAAAGCAAAGGACTCCTGATATCGATCCTATGTATACCATAAATTTAGTTTTAATTGAGCCAGCTTGACGATGTCCGTGATAGGGTGAAACCGTTATGGTCGAAAATAAATAAGTGGAAAAGAGTTAAAAAGGTTTTTTAATAATAAAAAAAAACATTTTAAAATTGAATTCCACCATGAATTGACAGTTTCAAAATTAGAAATAATAACAACATCAATTTATATATATAAAGATATATGCTTAGTTGATATACGAGTACAGGTAAGTATAGTCGCTATACGCTCATAGCTCCCCTGGTAGATTAGCCCCAAGAAACGATATGGCGGAAGTTGTGAAAAATGAAAATCGGAAATTTGTCGGCAGGAAGTAACTACTAGGAAGTAAGGACCCGCGGCTTAGTGGAAGGATAATGCTGCTATCAGATACTTAATATACTATTACAGAAGGAAGATAACACAGAAGACTTTGGCAGATACCTAAATACTAGTGGCGTGCCTCCCATAAAGGCTGAAAAGTTGTGCTTTTCCCTAAGAAAACGAACCAAATAAAGAAATTATGAAATACTAGAAAAATACAAATTATAAACAAATCTCAATGTATAAAAATGAATGTTTGTCTATCTGTCCTCGATTTTCTCGACAATTACTTAACCGGTTTCGCTGAAAATAGCACAGTTTGTTCTTATTAGTGCCGGGAAGGTTTAGACAGTACTTTTTAATGAAATACAATACGTAAAAATGTTGCTGTGACGTTTCAAAATTAGTATGGAAAACATTGAACCCGCAATGTTCTATTGAGGTTAGCCCATAGATATACCACTCTGTTTAGCCACAGATTACATATTCAGAAGAAGAGGGTTTGTTTGGGTAGAATATTTTCGAAATGGAAAACACAAGTAGTATCTATTTAAGAACTTTATTATTTAGATTCATTTTGAAAAAATAAATGTTCGGAATGAAATAAAATTTTCAAATGAGTGTTTTATTTTATTTATTTATTTAGAGATGATAATATTCGCCACAGTGCATTACTTTCGCTGTCAAATCAATTATGACACCCAAATGAAAAGCAAGAATTTACAACTTAATAACTTTAATAAAAAAAAAAATAAAAAAAAATAGTTCCGGACAAGGTCGTGCACATATCAGATAGTTTCCGATAAAAATATATTATTCCATGAATTTGGTAAGGAAATTGTACGCCCATTTATTCAGTTGGCCACAAAAATTAGCTGAAAATGATAATAAAATAGCCATTTTCAAATATTCAATGAGATTCTACACACAGTCTAGCTTTCATTATAGAGCAATGCACGCCACTGCTAAATACTTACTAAGTAGTACTCAGTGGCGTGCATTGCTTTCAGATCAAAGGTAGTCTGCTTGTAGTTTTTCAAGTTCGGGTATGAATTGTATACTGAATATTTGAAAATGACAATTTTATTATTATGTTCCGGTGATTGATCCTTGCCAATTGAATAAATGAGCGTACAAGTTCCTTACCAAATTTACGGAAAAAAATACACTTCAGTACAAACTTCAAATATACATCAGAAATTTAATTACATTTTCTATGATTTTTTTATGGTCCATTTTTCTTATGCTGGGCACATCTTTTCAGCCTTTATGGATATCACGCCACTGTTAGTACATACTAATGCGTCAAGTTAACCCTTCAGTTCGACACTTTTTATTATCGAAGAAAGCAATCACTTTGTGGTTTGTCATTATGTTTGAATAAAAATAAATGTAAATTGACAAACATTATAATTATGGCAAGCCACAATGTATCTAGGTGCGTTTTACGAATGAAAAAAAACTGTTGTATGAAGCTATCACTTTGTGGTTATCCATTATAATCAAAATCAAGGTTTTAACCACTTTTATATTTAATTTTTTTATTATTTTTTTATTATTTATTTTATAAATGTGGTTAAAACATATGTGGTTAAAACAAAGCGGTAATAAATGTGGTTAAAACTAAGTTTGATTGTTTCACGTTCTTCTCTCCTACGTATAGTGGAGGAGAGTTGGTGGAGGTCACAGTGAGATGCTGAGGTTATTCAGCCAGTCGACAGCCTCGGGAGTCACTTGCTTTCTGCAGGTGAAGGAGATATTCTTCTACGATGTGTTCTGGTGTTTGAATATGTCCACATTCACAATGTTTGGAATCCTTTAGGCCCCATTTATCCATGGATTCCAGGTTTCTTTTTTTCGCTGATGACCTAAAACTGTTGTTAGAAATATTAACTTTAGAAGACTGCAATCGACTCCAATGGGATACTGATAGAATTATTGATTGGAGTAAGAGGAATCAGATCGAGTCGTGTTACCACCACTCTAAATCATTTTTAATTTCATTCCCAGTATTAATTAAAATAGCATTTTCATGATAAAATTTAAAGGAAATTTCCCTTTCATCAAATGGTACGCTTTCACTTATCCTCAATTATTTCCTTTCACCTTATCTAATTTGAACCGCATAATTTCATTTCCACTGTAAATCTCGTTTTTTGTAAGAAATTGCTACTAGGCACTACGCCCACCTTTATCATATAGCTATGAACATGTATGTCGATTAGAAAGGGGTAAATATTAGTAGCTTCTAAAATCATATTCTATGAACATCGACACAATTTCAAGGCTCCAAATGATGACGAAAATGCTCTAAATACTCAGTATCGTCCTTGTAAAAGACCAACATTGAGACTTGAAACGCAAGCAAAAAACAACCATCACTAAATCAAGTAGACTTACCGTCGTCAACTGTCACAATTACATTTGGAATGAAAATCTTACAATTTACATCGCATATACGCAATACAACGCATTACCCAGTCTAGAGTATTCATGTTTCGAGTAGCGAACAAAAAACAATTGGCACAATAATTTAAAAGATATTTTATCAACAGCTTTGTAAACCAATTTTTATTCATTAAAACGTTTTTTTTTAACTTCCATTAATTTTTCTTGGTGTATTTTTATCATACTTTATGCTTATGAGTCTCTCGTTAAATGTATCATGTACACTTTTCTTCTGAAGGTAATCTGTTTCCGTACTTTCTATATTTCAACCTCGTATGCCTTTTAACATGCCCGTATCTTATACATTTCTTCTTATTATTCCTCTATATTTATTTATATGCCCCGATATTATATATTTTAAATTTGTACGCTTCTGTAACAATAAATGGATAAGTATTCTTCTATATTTTATGCTCTGAAATACTATCTTTTCTACTTATTTTTTTGATGTTTTCTTTTCCCGGAATGAGTTTTTCTGACTCTAACTTTGGAAATAAGATGTAATAAATAAAATATTTTTTTGTGACATGTTATCAATTTTAATAAATAGATAAAACGTTGTTTAAAATGGCTTTCGCCGTATTTAGTGACCAGATATCAATGGGTAGATTCTTCCAAACTTTCTCAATCTCCCAAATGAACCACGAAACCGAAAAAACAACAGAAATTAAAAAGATTTCAGTCGCATCTGGGACTCGAACCCAGGACCTCTACCTATCCGGGGTAACCGCTTAACCAACTAAGCTAATGAGACCAGTAGCTTAGTTGGTTAAGCGGTTACCCCGGATAGGTAGAGGTCCTGGGTTCGAGTCCCAGATGCGACTGAAATCTTTTTAATTTCTGTTGTTTTTTCGGTTTCGTGGTTCATTTGGGATGTGTTAATATTATCTTCTTCAATGATTAAAATATTACAATGAGGTTTACAAACTTCAATAAGTTATAGAAAAAGATAAATTGAATATTTCTCAATCTCCATCATCTCCTTTCCCTCTCCACTTCTTTCAGTTTCACAACATACACCATGCACATTGGGGATGCTATGGTTCCACTAGCTTAGGGCAGTTGGGACTTTTGTGCGGTATTCACTCTAAAAGTAGTTGTGACTTTTTTAAAAACATCAAATTTATGTACATTTACATAATTTGAAACAATGTAAAATTTAGGGTTCGTGAGAAAAAAAATAATCAATTTGAAACCGTTTATCCAGTCTTAAATTTTGGTTTCCTCAAATCTACTTATTTGGCTTGTACTCGTATACGGTTAGGTTTTGTGTACAGATTTACAAGTCATTACAGTATCTAAATACCAGAATACCGTTCTCAGCTCCAGTAACTTTAAATATAATGTTATTAGTTATTACCTTTACCTTTGACAATCTCAATTAGATCTCAAATTTCAAACTACTTTCAAAATTGATATTAGTCGCCACAGGAGACCAGAAAATTCTGAAACCTTCCATTAACCGTCGTATCGTTTTGCAGTGAGTGCTTCTATTTTGCTTCTACCGCCGAGAGCTATGACCTAACCTCTCTTTCCGTGACATGCGTCGTTCATGAGAAAGAGGGAGAAGTGACAATGAAGCTATCAGCGGTAAGCCTTGGTAGACGCGTTTCCGCCGCCAAAACTGAATTTGCATAATATTCGGCGGTTTAGCAGAGCACCCCCTGCAAACAGCGCCCCCGCTCCCGGTCACCCCATCGAACAGATTAGAACGTACGCCCTCGCTAGTTAAAACACCGACAAATTCACCCTTCGCAACTACCGTACCTTCGAGCGTACAGTCCTTTATACCTACCCCCCACCCCACTCCCCTACCAGCTACCCTTCTCTGTGTCTGGTATCGCCAACCAGTTTGTGTACTTTTCAAAGTGTGCAAAACAGTACCTGAATAATTGTAAAGTTAAAACTGTTTCTTATTTACAACTGAGATAGAGTGACCAACTCACTTCCTAGAGTCCTGTACACATGTCCTTCTTGTGAGGGAGAGGTGGAAATATTAACCTTTTTTTGTTACATAAATTGAAAAATTTGTATGTTATTTAAATAAAAAATTTGTATGTTTCAACTCATTAACATAATATGTAACAGACCAAAAGCCTTCGTAATATTAATTAATGTTACTCGTATTAAAAAAAAAAATAGAAACGGTTAGTGTTACAATCGAAACTATCCCCAAGAAAATCGTGGGGCTCCGAATGTATGTGTAAACAACGACGAATTGTAGTTTTGGTTGATTTTAATATAGGCTAGATTAAGGTAGGGAACAAAGATAACCAAGCGCTTACCTAATGATTTCCATACGAAAGAACCTCCTCCGACGAAAGTAGTTTTGACTTTTTCGAATGAGAGCACTCAATCATAACCAACTCTCACATTACAGTTTTGCCATTCATAGTGTTGGTTAGGGAAAGTAGGGACTGGATAAATAGAAAATTAAGGTAAGAACAAACCACATTATCATTTCAGAACCTAACGTTTAGCATCTTTGCATACATACTTAGAGTCCTTTATAGAGTGGAAGACGAACAATCATAAATCAAGAATGATGATTGGCAGAGGAGAGAACGAGGTCGAATTATTTACTCAAATAAATAATACGGCCTTGGGTAGAGACAAAACAAGAATACACATATGAAACTGATTCTGAATGCATCTGGTAACATTGACTTGTAAAAGATTGACTAGTGCTTAGGGTATTATGGACAGCCAAGCTTTTCGGGAAGGACCTTGCTTCCAAACAGCCATCATCTCTTACCTATAACGTCCTCTTAAAGTTATTGGACATGTACCTCACCAAGCAAAAAAATAATTTTGGGAAACTAATAGTCTGCTGAAGGCTGAAGCGGAAGATAGCAGAAGCAAAGGACGACAAAAAATGGGCTGAACCGATCAAGTCTCCCGAGCGCCCAGAACATCAGTGTCGGTTTTGATCTGGTTCATACTGGCATTTGCCGTGAAGCACACGATTCTCTACCATAACGTGAACGACCAAAGATAAACATGTAGTTTAACCAACGTTGCGCTTGTGATGTCACTAGCCGAAAGGTTACCAAGCCCTGATATCGCCGTATCTATGGCCTGCTTATCAGAGAGCCTCTCAGATAGCATGGACCATTGTTTAGGCCGTGTAATAAAACAGCCATATTCTCGGCCAACTTTTAATGAAACAGTGTGCTCTATTGTGTTTGTTCGCGCGAATAAAAGTTGCCTAAGAAGGAGATGCTCGCCTGTCTGCTTGAGTAGGCACCTTCGCAATTCAAAGGCAGATTTAATTAGTATGTTTCCTATCTGCTATTTATATCTGAAAACATATTGAGCGATTCATTGATGACTATGGAAGAAAGTATATTGAAGGTGATAATGTACCTATATTAATTTGAACATTGAAGGGTCGAAGATTCATCGATGTTTGTGGTTGTGGGAATGTTGCATTTACTTAGGCGAGGTGCTGAAAAAGCACTGCCTTTAACTGAACAATGGCGTTATTTAAAAATGCCCTGCAAAAGATGAAAAGGAAATTGTATTTAGGTATAAGATGGTACAATTATCCAAAAACAAAATTAATGTAACCGAAACATTGAAATACGATTAATTCAAAAAGCAAATTAACTCCCTGATCTTAAATGATATATTGTACCCTCAATGTATACTATCTAGCATATAAATTAATATTTGGTTATTTTTTTATTATTATTCTAAAATTGTTCTGTTGATTTACGTTTGTAGTTATTTAATTAGTTTTTAATATTGTTTGCATATTTAATTGTTTATTATTATTTTATCATTACGTATGTAAATACTCCTCCCATAACCACGAGCTACTGGAGCTCAACTTATGGAGAGTAAATCAATAGGAAGTTTAAAAAATCATGTATGTGATGCATTATGTAATTTTTTGTAATAAATAAATAAAAATGATTCAATTTTTAATTACTAATTATTTTTATTGAGATTTAAAAACCTCATTTAAATATTTAATCATTGTAGAAAATAATATTAACATAACCCAAATGAAATATGAAAACGGAAAAAAATTACAGAAAATAAAAAGATTTCAGTCGCATCTGAGACTCGAACCTAGGTCCTCTGCCTATTCGGGGCAACCGGTTAACCAACTTAGCTAATGAGACCAGTTCAATTTATACCATCTTCATCGATATCATATGCGAATGAAATCTTTTTATTTTCTGTCATTTTTATATTCATTTAGGTTATAAATAAAAATTATTTTCCACAATGATTAAAAAAAAAAGATGGTCGCCACAGGGTAATAATGCTTATCTCAAAGACTTTATTCTATATTGAAAAATAATGCGTCTTCTCTTATTTGTAGATATTTCATAGCTCCATATAATAGGTCAGGTAATCGACAGCTCTACTGAATTCAGAGCAAAACTAAAGACTCATCTTTATAAATTATCGTTTCCAGAATAACGACCGCATTGGTTTAATGGCGTTTTCGAGTACTCAGTCCAAGGGAATTACTTATATACCTATTTACCTTCTACCGCCCAGATTACCTCCTTTAATTTCAATAACACTTATTACACATCTACTTTTGTATGCTTTACCACTGACAGCATGAGCAATAATCATAACAGGTATTTAAAATATTGTAAATATCCAAGTTTGTTGTAAGACTCTAGTTTTAAGCCATAGTTGTTTTAAGTCATTTTACAGTATTGTACATAAAATATGCACTCGGTCATAAGTATGTATTAGTTTTAAATATGTAACGGGTATATGTGTTAGGTTTATATTCTAGTTATATCTATTTAAGTATAAATTGTAAGTCACTAACTATAACTTTTATTTGGTAAGTCACCAGCTATAAGCCATAGATGTAAGTCACTAATTATAAGTCTCAGAAGTTAATCCCTAGCTATAAGTCTTTGTTGTAAGTCAATAGTTATAAGTCTTACTTACAAGTCATTAGTAATAAATTTTAGCAGTAAGGTATTGGTTGTACGTCAAGTGATATGTTATTTAATTAGTTGCAAAGCGCTCTTGAGGTGATTTTCCCACGAAAACGGCGCTATAGAAGTAATCCAATTATTATTATTATTAATGAACAAAACTTAGTAATGAAACCTCTTGTAATTTTATAGAACGGAATCCTTTAAAATGTATCAAACTTAGATATGAACCTTTTTTCTTAAAGATTTAACAATTCTTCCACTACTGTTGAAACGTTCGGTTCATCTTTTTTTCACCAGAATTACCGCAAACTTATTGATATATTTTTAAGCCGAGTGGGCTCAACGAAAAGGTTTGCATTCTGCGGGAAATGTGGCCCAAAAAAATCTCTTTAAATTTCATGACGCCAGAGCTAACGGTTCAATAGTTTTTGCTGCTGTAGCACACAGATTTTCCTCGCAAGGTAGGAAGATAACATTTTTTTTGAATAATGTTTATTTGGAACCTGTTTATTTATTGAGTATTGGGCAATCTTTTGACAAAAAAAATTAATGTGGCAGTTTTACCATATTTAACTCATTATGTTGATACATTTGTAACTGTCTTTCTATATACGAGATAAATATCACGCTGTGTAATTTGGTGGAAATAGATTTTATTTATTCAGGTGTTCGATTCAACGAAAATTCATGTTTCATAAATTTTAACATCTCAATACTCTTGATAAATTTTCATGAATAATATATTTTTTAAATCAGCTTTGATTTTTAAGTACGTACTATGTTTACGAGTGATCGCTCTCAGTTCTATCGCTCTACGAAGGTATTTAAATTGTTAGTGAAAAATTGTACATCATTTTAATATTAGTAGATCAATAGTGTTCTACAAAATAAACGCAGAAGCAAAAGAAAAAAAAAAGATTCCTTGAAATTCAAAAAATTGTCCAATATAAAAGTATAATCACAAAATTTATAGTATTTCTTACAGTTAACCCTTAAAATACACATTATATGTAAAACTTAAAAAATATGCATCATAGATACATCTATAAAAATATTAAAATAAAATATAGAGAAATTTTATCCGTCAGTGTTCAATTTATATGTTCAAAGTATTCGTTTGAGGTGTAGTGACATTTGTTCAGAAGGAGTGATTTTTAATTATGATTTAAATAGAAGAATGTTGTGTGTGTGTTTGATGTTACGTGAAGGGTTGTTATGTACTTTAATTGCCATGTAGTAAGGTCCATTTTGAAATATTGTTTTGATGGTTTGTGGTATTAGTAGGTTTTCTGTAAATCTTGAGGTGTGTTTATGTGTCGAGTGTTTCAGTGGAAACCTGTCTGTAGATGACCGTACTAATAAGCATAAGAGAAACGGCTGCGCGACCGGTTTCATACAAAACTTAATTTTGGATTTGAGGCCAAAATACTCACCTAAACCTAACGATGCTTTTTTTCATCAAAAATTATAGCATATATTTTTGTTTTACATTTACATTATGTAGGTCATCGAAGGAATTGATTTTTCGCGATTTTAGAGGCACTTTTAACGATTATTCGGAGGCTAACGGTAATAAAAAAAAAGTTTTACCCTTTCTACATTGAAAATATAATAAAACATAAAACACATTTTTTTTTAAATATTAAAATAGGCATTTTGAAGGACTATAAATTAAATTAAAAACGGTCAATTCACGTTGGAAAACAAATTTGCCGTACATAATTTTAAATATCGACCCGAATAATCGTTTTTATTTTTAATGTTTTGTTTTCATATTTATACAGCAAATATGATATTTTTTTTAAATACAGTAAACCCGGAAATAATTTTCTAAATTACCTCTAAAATTGAGAAAATTTTTTTTTTTTCATGGGATATACTTCATAATTTAAAACAAAAATAAATAAAATACTTTTAATCCATACTAGATATTTACCAAACCTTTAATTAAAAAAGATATATCTTTCAGTTTGGATGGGTATTTTGGCCTCAAATCATAAATTAAGTTATGTATGAAACAGGCAGCGCAGCCGTTCCTCTTATAATAAATAATATTTATATCATATCTGTCATCGTCAGAAGTGTCAGTTTTTTAAAGAAACACGAATCCAGATAACCAAATTTGTGATTTTTTGGATACTAAAAATACCTTTTGTGTTCACTAAGTTTCCCAAAACACTATTCCATACTTAAATATTGAATAGACGTATCCATAATATTCAAAGATTACTGAATCGACATTCATGGGTTTTGATAGATGTTCTTTCCAGTTAATATTTTATCTAATTTATTCCCAGCAGTGAATAAGTTTGGGAAGGGTCGATATCATTATTATTAAAGTTTGTATTTATGTTTATTCCTGTAGCTTGTACTGGATAAAATTTCAGAACTTGTGAATTGTTTGTATTGAGTGTTAGATTTTGCGACAACAGCTAGTTTGCTGTTGATTGACAGGTCTCATTAACGCTAAAGTCGTCAACGTCTCCAGTGCACTCAAATAACAAAGCGGTATCATCAGCAAGCATTGAATATTCTTTGCCAGCAATCATTAGAAGTTCGTTTATGTAAATGAGGAAGAGGAGAGGCCCAAGAATGCTTCCTTGTGGCACACCTTTATTAATAGTTCTCCATTTGAATTCTATAGTGTGCTTCATATTTTTGTCGTCAATGTTTGAAAATTGACCTTTCTGCTTGCGAATTTTAAGATATGACTCAAACCATTTTAAGGCTAAACCCCTTACGCCATTGTGTTCATGTTTAAATAGAAGAAGCTTATGCACAAGATTATGGAACGCTCTTGAGAGGTCGTGAAAAACGCCTACATTTTTTTTACTAACATTAATACTTTCATAAACTGTGTTAAAAAAAAATGTTTTGTGGAACGGCCTTTTCGAAATCCAAATTGTTGTGGACATAGAGTTTTCTAGGAAGTTATAAAAGCGATTGTACATGGCTCTTTAAAATATTTTTGAAAAATTATGCATTGGTGATATTGGTTTATAATTTGAGATTTCCCATTTAAGACCCTTTTTATATAGCTGAGATAAATGAAAAATATGGGAAATTCTCCCCAAACCACTTCCAGCGGAATTTTAGAAATGTTTATTCACTTCCTGATAAAAATGCATCAAATATTTTTATTGAAATTTAAAAACAAAAGAATGGCTCGGCGTTTTGTTGAAAGTAATTTACCCATACATTCCGATAGGAAGTGACGTATAAAATATATTGATTTCTATTATGGGCCACGAGGAGCAGCCGCCTGCCACTGACATCCGTTGCTCAGTCGAAATGAAAAAGTTATTTTCCAAAAATATTTCCATTCTGCCCTTCCCTATCCCTCCCTTTCCACAGTGTATACTCCTCTTTTCCTGTAGCTTCACAATAATAATATACGGTGCCTCGTAGGTTGTGAATCCATTTGACGAACACGGATTTACGTTTCGAGGTGTTCATTTTAAATGTTTTATTATGTTACATTTGTTCAATCGATCAACTGTATGACTTGGATTTTTTACGCTTTTTTATGAATATACCATAATGCCCAATGCCTTCTCATTAAAGTACACACAAAAATAACCCTGTGAAATGTTTGAATAAAATATTAGATTAATATACATCACTGGCCGCTACATAAAATGAGTGCAGAAGTTAGTAAACCTAAACACCGCTGTACCACTGTGTCCCAAATAAATGCTATAAAAGTTTAACGTTTATTTAATACCTTTCAAAAATGATTCTAATGACACACATGTTAAAAAATCCTCCACCCTTCAGCGAACAAACCCGATTACATTGGATACAGCAGCTAGAGGGGTGTGATTCAACATTCGAGATTCGACATTGACATTCAAAATCGAATCGAAAAATCAGATGACCTTCCCCAACACAATATGTAGTCAAATAATGGCAGTGAAGGACATTCTGCTAATAAATTTCAACCCCCCTTTTAAATGAAATAATAATAATAATAATAATACCTTGTCTCGTTCAACCCCAAAGGACCGGGTTCAACGTCCGTCCGATTCTTCCTATCGATTTGTTTTAAAATTCCATGGGGATGGCCGTATGGACATATATAGGGGTGCTTTTTGTGTGAATGCATTAAGGGAATTAAACGAAATATTTACCGCGCGAGTTAGGCCCAGCCTTGGTGTTTTATTTGTATTTATGAATGTTGGAATTGGCAGATAATATTTACCAATTTATCACGTTTTAAAAAAATAAATTATCGGCGATCGGTAACGATTAGTGATTTGGGGCGTGCGCTTACACTTCTTTCATTATAAAATAAACACGGGGTAGCATATTTTTTCTATAATAATATGAGCGGAATGTGAATATATAGACAGATGTTTCCTGGTTAATGTGCCTGTATGTGGGAGGAGCGGAGTTCAGTTATTTACTTGTCAGTTATTATGTAATTTTGATGGAATTACACACCAAAGAAGAATATTTCCTGTTTATGTATTTTTTATGAATGGGAAAATGTTTCCGAAAATAACCTATTTTTTGGGTGTTTCGCTGAAATAAGTAATGAGGGATCAAAGAAAGGGAAAAAGAACACCCTATTATTTATTTTTACAGGCCTTATAAATAAATAAAATCGTCTGGTGGAAATGTTTCTTGAATATTCGAAAGAAGCTTTCTTATAATTAGGAAGTCAATGTCGCGGAGTTAGCTTTCCCGTTTCCGGGATAAAATTGTTAGACTTAATTATTTAATGATATTGCGAAGTATGAATCCGAAAGCATACAATCTGGTTTATACGCGCTCGCTCGATAGAATTATTTAATATTCGTAAAAGTTCGATTTGCTGACAACGAAATATTTTCGTCGAGTATTCGGTTTAAGGGGGAGAGGGATGTCGGAGAGGAATTATTTATTATTTCCAAATATTGATAGTATTATTGCGCAATACGATAAACATAATGTTTTAAATAAAAATTTATTAATATTTTATAAATTTACATAGCCCATGCATATTAAAAAAAAAACTAATTAATATTTTTCTCTTTAAAAACACCATGTTTATCGTATGGCAAAATAATATTTTCATTATTTTGAATTAATGAATAATAACTCCTTGTTTTTGTGTTCAATTTGTGTGTAGAACTCCAATTTTATTTTTAAAATGTTTTTATTTAGTAATGCTATTATTAAGTTTTCTAAGTATTTTAGTTAATTATAATGGTAACAGTTGTTTCGGCGTTCAAAGCCAATATCAGACAGTTTGAATTAAATAACCCTATACTAACAATATTCCTTTCATTTCTTATCGCCGATAATGCATTTCCATAGTACTCTTTAAACAAAACATTGTTTTGTTACACCCTTATTTTATAGCATTCATTAAATAAAGTATTTTAAGTCAAGTCATGGTAAGCCTTACGTCCCGAATGGGGTTGAATTTTGATCGTATATTAATCATTTATCAAATTTGAACCAATAATTCATTTTTCTACCATTTTGAAATTTGCGTATATTTAATGGTTTATTAATTAGATATTAAATGTACAGTGGCTAATTTAAACATTTATTACCAAAATGTACGAGGGTTGCGCACTAAAACACGTGATTTTTTAAGGCCGAAACAATGTGAAATTTTTCTTTAGATTCTTACAAAATCTATCGTTTATTTATCATATATAATTAGTTACAATTGCTCATAAATGGAGTTTAATAGGTTAATCTCACGTTCATTTAACAATGTTATTATCGTATTGTATAACTGTTTGTTTCCTAAATATAATTATAAAAAAGATGTTTTTTTTTTCATTTCTATTTTTATTTTTTTATATTTATATATTTATTAATACAGATTTTATACTATTCTTCCAATATAAGGATTTGCTTGTGGATGAAAGACGAGTGTACATTAAGTATTAATGGTGAGGTAATCTAATATATGGTACATGCATATGTGGTGTAGGTTGTAGTAGGTATATAACAGTTTGGTCAAGGAAAAAAGTGACATTTTTATTATAACTCAGATAATGTATTAAAAAATAAACTATAATTTTTTTTTAAATAATCCTCTCTTGGATTTACTTTCATATTAATATTAATAATAAAAATAATTTCTAATGTAAATTTGTTATTCAACGTTTTACATATATATATATATATTTTTATAATAATTTTTTATTAACATTTTTGTTTAATTACTAGAATTTGTCTATTGTGTTCTAACTTTTATCATTTGTCTACACTTTATTATTTTTAGTATTACTCCTGATGAAGAAAGCATCGCTTTCGAAACATGTAGATATCTTTTAAAGTTGTGAATACAAAGTATATTATTTCATTCATTTACAAATATGTGTATTTAGAAGAAATAAAAATTATAGGTAAAAGCGTGTTTCAGAATATTTGTAAGGTTAATTGAATTGAAATCATTTTTTTGTTTGTTTGTTGTTTTTAAAATATTTTTAAGGATTTCATCATTAATGCTTCTGATCTCTTCCGGATCAAAAGATCATCCTTGGCAAGTATAAAGGAGTTGTACAAATGAAGTATTTAATTTTGGACACGGAAAACATATTTAGACGGCTATTTGTCTTTTTCTTTTATGATTGTACACGTTTTCGTGAAGCGCGTCATTTACGCGTAAATTGTACGATAAATGTCAAACACCATAGAAGTTAGACTTATTTAAAAAAAAAACATAGAAATTATGTCGTTTGTTTATTAAATTGTCCTACAAATGCAGTGTTATGATTTAAATAATACCAGTAATGTGTTTTTACCAGTTCTTACTTTAATTAACTTTAAAACAGCTAGCAATACTGAATGTGGTTGGTTGAAGTTGTCGATTTATTTTTAATTATTTTTTACATGAAACGTAAAAGTAGCGAAGTGACATTTACCTTTATAATACATTTGTGTAATTAAATATGATTTTTAGTGTTTTACAAAATGATATAATCAGTATTTACATGAAAAAAATTATCAATGTGACAGGTCATTTATAACTGACAAATAAACACATTTCAGAAACCCGAGGGGTTAATTTTCTATTTTTTTTTTTTGACATATTTGGTCCTTCCATTTCAAATTTTTATCTCGATAACTGCTCTAAATTTCTTCGGACTCCAATTGTTTTACTCAGGTAAAACATAAGAAATTTCTAACTTATTTGTTGGGATAGGGCCAAGGATTTCAGCTTTATTTGAAGTCTACCCTATTTAATTTATATATCTAGTCTATTTAAATTACACCAGACTTGTAGCAGTATCAAATAATATGGTGTGTACCTAACTATAGATGAGCAGACAGCAATTTGGGTACATACAGAACATCACAAATGGTTCAGGGACGTCTAATGTATGTTCTCCTACCAAAGCCGGTGACAAATATATGTGGTGTTTAGTCAAGTGTCTATGTCTGCGGCTCGCCTACTATCTTTATTATAATATTATGCGTGAACTTTGAACTTCATTCAATGCTGAATAAATTTATATCATAGATAAATAACTTTGCATAGGTTTGTTAACACTGTTTTTTAAAGAACGTTTTTTTTAAAATTATTTTTTATTTAGTCATTGGATGTACCTACATAAAGATATTGTCATTTTATTTTAAAACGTTTCGCAAACTAATTTCCAATATACGGTTTTTATCAGGCAGATATTTCAATTTATTTTGGTACTTATTTATCAATGTTATTTATGAAAACAAGAATTTTATTTTAAATTTTATTTTAAATTTATTTTTAATTTTTTTTTACTTGTAAAACATATGGTAAACATAAGTTATATAAATACATATATTTTTTTTATTTTGATTACATACCCACATGGAATACATTTTAACATGGAGGTTCCACCAATCAACACCACAACACATAACAACACACTTGGCGGCGCCCATTAAATTATTATTATTTTTTTTATCTTGGCAACTACGAACAATGAGTACGTACATACAATATAGAGCTGAATGAGAATTAAATCCGCAACCTTCAGAATATTTTCCAAACAAAAATATTTTAAATAGCTCTTTAGCTCGTGACGGACATAAGGTCGCTAGCTGACAGTAGCTGCGGTTCTAAAGAGATTTTAGACATTAGTTTTGATCGTTCTAGCGTTTTTAAAAATAGATTTATCGAACACTAAAAAACTACAACTTTAAATACATTGCGTAAAAGAAATATTTGAAAAATTAAACATAAAAACTGCAAAAAATATAGGAGTTTGACAGCGGTGGGATTCGAACCCACGCCCTTTCGGACTGGTGCCTAAAACCAGCGCCTTAGACCGCTCGGCCACGCTGCCCGTACCAGCTGGAGCCGTATATTACAATCAGACTGCTGAATCATTTTCCCAATTGATAAAACTTCCATTATTACGTAATGTGAGTTTCCTATGAACTGTTCTGATTAATAGTCGTCATTATTCCTAGAATAAGAGGAATTTTTTTGAATTCGTATAATTTACGTGGCGCGATCTACCGGTTTAAATCGATAACAGAAGAATTTTACTTGCAAGTAATGTAAACACCATAATGACATACTGAAATTTATTTTTAATTTGGAATTAATTAGGTAGTCAGAGTTTACGTACAAATGATGTTATCCAACTTCCGATAATAACTGAATACGTAGAAATAATAAAACTACTAGCTCTCTTCACACCAGAAAAAAGGCACTCTGGTATAAGAGTTTGGCGCGATAGCTCAGTGGTTAGAGTAGAATCTAGAACGGCGGAGAGAGTTCTAAATCTATTTTTGGTAGTGTTTTTCATGAAACTTGATTTGATGATTATTAATATTTCTGTAATATAAATAATTGAAAAATCTACATCGTTAATTTATATAGAGAATATAATTTAATTACACTGGTGGAAATCACATGTGCTAAGATAACACAGCTTAAATTACATTTGACAAAATTAGACGTGGAATAAATTGCACGTGAGGAAAATTAGACTAGAGAAAATTACTCATTATGATAATAATCGATATTGATAATTAAATCATTTTAAATTACTCGGGAGGAAATTACACATATTACACATCAACATTTACTTCTGATAGCAATGACCTTAGAAAAAATGTACGTTGTATGTATAGTTTCACTATGTGTAATTTTATTCTGTATAATTTAATTCTGTGTAATTTCATTCCACGTAATATTATTCTGTGTAATTTAGTTCTCTGAAATTTCATTCTGTGTAATTGCAATACGTGTAATTTAATTCTGTGTAATTTCAATCCGTGTAATTTCAATCTGTGTAATTTCAATTTGATTATGTGTATTTTCATTCTGCGTAATTTCGTTCCACGTAATATCATTTTGTGTAAATTCATTAGACACCTATGATGGTTAGAAATTAAATTGGAGAGTATGTAAATTAAAATATTGGAACTTGCAGTTCTCCCACTCAGTTTAAATTTATGTAGTTAATAGTAGAAAACGTTTTAAAAAGAGTAATTTAGGTGAAAATGCTATTCAAAATATTGAGCGCTTCTTTCTTTGATTATTAACTGTTTCCATTAAGATTAAATTCGTGGAGATCTTTGTGAAAAAAAAAATTTTTTCATTAAGTAAATACTGAAAAAAAAATTAACCCCAAAGAAAGGCTTTGCGGGAAACATAAAGGACCCACCAAGAGGTCGGGGTTTATATTATTAAATTTAAAAAATGTTTTCTTTGAGCTGGGTACTATTAAAACTTAATTTTTAACTTCCAGCGAACTCGTTCGGGGAGATTTTTTCATTATTCACGGGCTTTTGAGAACTTGGGAAGGATTTACATTCTGGAAGTATTATTTAACTTTAATATAACACAATACAAATCACGAAAAGGGGTTAGATATAGATGTGTTAAAGTCAGAACATATTTTTCTCGTGGACGATAATTCAAAATTATGCCAGGAAAACCAAAGAGAGCAGAATTTAAAGCGAATTTTAAACGCCAATTTGGTGAAAAATCACCTCGCGTGTGCTTTTCAAAACAACATCTTCAAAAACTCTTTAAAAGTACCAAATACAGTAGAAATATGATAATACGCGCAGCTCCTGATATTTACCATATTTGTATACTGAGATGGTAACTTGCTATACTAGCGCCCAGCGACCCTAGCGGCGAGAGTTGGCGAAACTGTGTTTTTCAATACATATTAATAAATTTTCTCTGAAATATTTTCTCAATAAATTATATAAATCGAAAATTTGAAGAATGAATATTAGGTGACCTGATGATTTAACTCCCTTTTTGCTCACGTACGTATATATATATGTGTGTTATGGTTGAGATTTTCACGGGTGTAAGATGTAGAATAATTTTCTCGGTTTACCCGCGTAATGTAGTCCTTAGAAGGACTTTTTAACTCCTGACGTTTCGGACAAATCACATTGTCCATCTTCAGAGGCCTTATGTCTTGAGTTTTGTTTTGAACTGATCGCTTGAGCGTGTCCGTTCAATCCAAAAGTCAAAACCTAAGTTAGGTTTTGACTTTACACTTAGGTTTTGACTTTTGGATTGAACGGACACGCTCAAGCGATCAGTTCAAAACAAAACTCAAGACATAAGGCCTCTGAAGATGGACAATGTGATTTGTCCGAAACGTCAGGAGTTAAAAAGTCCTTCTAAGGACTACATTACGCGGGTAAACCGAGAAAATTATTCTACATATATATATGTATATATATAAAAAAGGCTAATAAATAAATTTTGTATTAAAATGTAAAACCTCGCTGTTAAAAAAAATAAAATATTTATTACAAAAACAATACAGTCTGGAAGCGCTAGAGCCCGGACTGCTAAATGGCGGAAGTGTAGAATGTTGCCAGTATTTTAACGTCTATGATATTTGATTACACGCGAAGCTTTGTCAAAATATTGGCAACATGCTGCACTATATGCTATTGTAATGAGTATTTTATTTTATTTATAAACAATTAGGACATTAGGCGACTTGCGAGGTATTAAATGTTATAACAATCCTCTAAAAAAATATATATATACACATATATATAGATGTGCAAAAACGGTGTAAAATCAAATGTAGATAACCTAATATTTATTTCATATTTGTAAAAAGCATTAACTTTGTGGCTCGCCATAATTTACAATAAAAAACACATAAATTTGTTGTAGACCACTTTTATTTTATCAAAACTCTACCGGTTTCGGAAGCACCCTTCCTTCATCAGGAGAATATTAAAAACTGGATAGTATACTGGATAATATTTATTTTTTGAATTTTCGATTTCAGAAAATCTATTAAAATGTATCAAAAAACCTAATTCGTACAATTTGGGTCGATAGATGACGTCAGTGAAGCATGCTGCCATCAAATGTCGAGAGCTGGAGGTATTGTCATTTAACAGTATTTGTAAGTACTAAATGCTTATAAATATGAAGGTATAGCAGGGCGACAGGGTTTAGAGGTTTACTTCCCCTCTTATTCAATTTATAAAATAATATTTTCCATTATCTATAGTATTGCACAGTTTTAGATATTTGTTCAGCTCATTTTTGTTTGTTTATTTCACAATTCATACGTTATTTTATAGTTTTTAATGGCCCTGTTTAAATGGCACTGACTTTATCGGTTCCATGATAAGTCAACACCTTCTAAAAGTGATATGAAATCATGAAACTTACGAAAGAAAACAAAACAAACCATTTTGTTTAAACCCCTATTTAAAAAAATATAAATATACATTATTTATAAATATCAATGTAATATGTACTATTTAAATAAAATAAAAAATAATTTTAAAAAATATAAAAAATATTTTTTGTTACGTTAGATGAGATTAGGTTTTCGGTATAGTTTTTATCCCTTTGTTCCTTTAATGTCCTTAGCATCACTTTAAAAAAGTTTGCCGATTCACACGTGTGTTGATTTATCCGGTCACCGATTTTAATGACTGAAAAAATTGTATTCAAAAGATTTTTTTAATTTACGCATCCAAAAACCAAGATAACTTTGCACATACAATCTCCGGTCAATTCACAAGATCCTCATTATAACATATGTTCTACCAACGTACAAATAAAATGACCTTTGGACAAAGAAATTAGTGATATTTAGCCTTTAGCAATAAAAGCCATTAAAAAAATTGGCGACTTCAAAATTACTATTAGGGCACTGATTATGGATACTGGAAGGAAGAATATATATACAATTTTGCAACCTCACAAAGATTACTGCTAATGTTATGTTATATTCTGGATTTAAGAGATTTCATTCCTTAATTGCTTTATAATTTTCCTCAAATAATCATTTTTATATTGCTTACCTGTTAACTATGAATCTATGTTATATTTACGTTTAAATTCACTTTAAATATATATATATAAATATATTTATTTAAAAAAAAACTTGATTTAATTTATATTTCCTACACAAAACCATCCATAATGTGACCTTAGAACGGGGTACCCCAGGTTTTTGAATGTTGTAAAATATTTTAAACCGTTTTAAAGAAAATTGATTTATCGTTTGAAACCGTTTTCTATCATCAATTAAGCAAAGCTTGAATAAATGTTTTTTCTATTCAATTGTAACATAGGCAATAATACCTAACAAAAAATGTTCAGTTTCTGATAATAGTTCAATGTTCTATGTAGAGATGTCACACATGGGTTTTTATCCATTTCTTAGTTTTATTAACAATCAATTCGAGTTTGCAAGTGTGTACATTTGAATGTTGTATTAAATGAACACTGCTCACTGAAAAATTCTCCCTGTCATCAAAAAAATCGAAATCACACAATAATCCATCAAAAATTTGAACAGTAATTAATTTTGCCGCCTCACGAAGCTGACCAAATATTTGTAAGTGTTGATTAGTTCTCTCGGAGTAGGGTTTTGTGTTTAAGCCCGGCCCGATATTCAAAATGAAAAAGGGTATAAATGATAATTCATTTTAGAACTTGATTAATATTTTACTTTCTATGAATTCACGTCTCACAGAAAAAAAATGTACATCTCTACATATAAACTTTAATTTAAATTTTTTTTTCTCATTATCGACTATATAAATAAGCATGTGAAAATACAAGTGTAAAAGAACTTACAGAATAACAGTTTAAAATACAAAAAGGTATACCAATTATTATGTATTTTTATTTGATCTTTTTGTGTTTTTTCTTAGCCCCCCTCACTAGGGGTTGGGTGCTGACGTGGACTAGAGTTATTTAATTTAATGTCATCTAATTAGGTGCGTCTTCTAGGTTATTTTTAGTGCTATTTTTAAGGTTGTTTCATTGATCTCTTTCAGTCAAACTTTAGTTCTTTATTTGTATTCATTAAGCATTATTATAAGTTTTATAATTTCTTCAAACGGTTGTTATTCACTTTGTATTATTAATAAATGATTTTAAAAATATACTTAGTAATCATCACTTTATAAATACGAGTATACATTGATTTCTACATGTTTAGAAAGCGATGCTTTCATCATCAAGAATGTATGAATACATATATTCCTGATGATGAAAGCATCGCTTTCGAAATATGTAGATTTGCATATTTATAAAGTGGTGAATACTAAGTATATTTTAAAATTATTATTTAAGTTTTATATTTAAGGAAGGATTTTGTGGAGTTTTGTTGTAAAATATATGTAGTTTCTTTGTCTGAAAGTGGTTTTATGACATGGAATGTTCTTTATGTTATTTTAATTACCTATATTATAGGATTTTGAGTATTTAAAACAAATCAAGGCACCGATATTATTATATTATACATTTTATGAAGCTGTCTTATATGGTTTCAAAGGTCCTTATTGGAACCTTCTCAAACATATTTGATATTCTTCGTTAGGGTCTGATAATTTTTCAAGTTTGATAATGGTCAAAATGGTGGTCTCAAAAGTAATGCTATTAGTAACATATTATTTTTCCACAGAAAATATTCATTTGCGGTTTGAGATAATAGTATTTGAAATGAAACAGTTATTTTTACATATATAGGTTGAAACAGAACGTACCCAATAGACTTTAACCAATGTTCCCTGAGCATACGAGTATTTAAAGTAAAAAATGCTTATGAAATTTTTGTCGCCGGTGACGTTTTTTCACCAAAAAATATAAAATAATATCGTAGGTATCGGACAGTTAGGGTCGGGGTAAGGATTGGGTTGTCACTCGGCTGAGTGATTAGTGACAGCACGTGATTTTTTATTTGAAAATGTTTTTAAAAATAAATTTTAAAACAAAAAAAAATCATCTCATTCACATTTTTTACTCCAACCATGCTCAGGAATCACTCGTCAAAGTATTTCAGCCACGTGCTGTAACACCTGTATAACACCACCAATTTAATGAAAATATTTGTAGCCTACTGGCTTCGCTATAGGTATTTTATTTTATTTGATATAATTACACTTAATAGATTTAATAATTTAAGCAATTTATTTTATGTAATATAATTATATGTACCTAATAAATCGTTGTGAATGATGAATACTTGGAGCAGGTCGATGAGTTTGTGTATTTGGGAAGTATGTTTACGAGATACGGAAAGACTAATATTGAAAGAAGGGTGAATGCAGGAAACTCCATTAATGGAGGACTGAACGCGGTTGGCGCTAACAAAAAGTTGTCCAAGGAAGCGAAGATAGCAGTTCACAATGGAGTGCTGATACCAACCCTGATGTATGGCAGTGAGGTATGAAACTGGCAGAGGAAGGATGAAAGTAGACTGAATGCTGTAGAAATGAGATCTCTGAGACGAATGTGTGGTAAAACCATGTATGATCGTGTGAAAAATGTTGAGATTCGTAAATATTGCAAGGCTGATGTAAGCGTCATGCGCAAGATTAAGAAAGGGACGCTTAGATGGTTTGGGCATGTAGAGCGAATGAACGAAGAGAGGAGTGTAAGGAGAATATATGACACGAATGTGAATGGACGAAGAAGCCGGGGACGCCCGAGGAAGACATGGCAAGAAATCAAATACTCGAGTCGGGCCATGTCAGAAGTCGGAATAACAGAAGATAATGTATGAGGCGTTATATGAATGTGAATGAAGCAAGAAGTGTATGCCAAGATCGAGTTGTTTGGCGGTCCGTCCTCCCTGCCCACCCCTGCGGGGAAACAGCGTGAAGGTTAGTTAGTTAGTTAGTTAGTTAATAGATTTAATAATATATGTATTATATCTTAAAAGCTAAATTCAAAAAATATAAATTCGTATATTCCTTGTGTTTGCGTTGGAGAGCAGCGCCATGTACCCATAGTGATGGTAACGCGGGTTTAGACACGTATATATATAGACACAATTTCAATAAGACGTAAATTTAAACAGTATTATAATATTGTGTTATACGTGATAGTAACTATATCTACAAAACAAATATAGAAATAAAAGTAAGGTGAGAGCTGGTTCCAGAAAACTTAATTGTGGTTTGCGGTGCATTCATATTTTTAAAACGTTAAAATAAAATTAGTGTATAGATGGGTATATTCACATTTAATGATTTAATGAGTTTAAAAAAATATATATACGAGTATACCAGTGGCGTGCACTGCTCTATGACCTAAGGTAGGCTGTGCGTAGTTTTTCAAGTTCGGGAATCAATTATCCATTGAATATTTGAAAATGACTTTTAATTATCATTTTCCGCTGATTGTTGTGGCCAATTGAATAAATGAGCGTACAAGTTCCTTACCGAAATCATGGAAAAAATACACTTTGATGAGGAGTTTGTCGTGTTATTTCATTGTTTCTTGATTTCTTTTTATGTTGAGATTATCTTAGGGTAGACATAGCCTTTCATGAATTGCATGCCACTGATATAAAGTATATCTGAGGAATGTTCTAGATTGCTAGATACTCTCAGTATCGCCCTGGTGAAATACCATTCAGAAACGTTATTTGTTATTGGTTTTAGCCTTGTTTGGTGGCCAGATTTAAATAGCCAGGTACTTTACAATCTTCCTCCTCCTCTTTCTCATTTTATTTCCTTACCCACTTTCTTCAGCCTCACAACATACGCCGATTTCCTCATGTCACACTGGCTTCGGACAGTTGGGACTCTTGCGGTATTCACACTAAAATGGTAGTATTATCTTCCAACCTACACAGTTACTTAGATGGAAATGAAAAAAATTATTATGTCAGCCTTTATGCAAAGTAATTTGTTTATTTAAAAGAATTTAATGTTTTCTGTAAATAGAGATCCTTTATCAGAGTTTTGCAATGGCTTCTGAAGCGGTAAAATCATCAACAAAACCTCGATTTCAAATTGACGGAAAAATATTCAAACAGAATTTATTTTAGATATATTTAAGTATAGTATAAATTAATACATTATCATATTTCCCAAGGATGTGTCCGCCCATTAATTCCGTGTATTATTTGTCTCTCAAATTGATTGCGGTTTATCCCTTTGTCTCAACTCTCCCCGCTAATAAATTGCGGATGGTTAATTTTATTAAGTGCCATTCTATGGGCCCGAAAAACATATGGGCCCTAACGAGACGTGGACAAAGGTCCCGCCGAGAGGAGGTCCCTTCCCTTAGCCAAATCCTAAAGGGTCGGGACCTACGCGCAGATAAAAGGGTTTACATAATCTGATATTTGGACTATTTCATCGTTAACCTCGTTTCATTTCGGTTAAACCAACAAAAGGATTTTTTTGTAACGCTTGGGTTAATTCTAGAAGTATTTTACACTTATGGAATAAACGGTATATGAATTTTATACCCACGTAGTAACTAAAATAAAAACAAATGTGATAAAGGTAAGGTTTTATCGCTGTGTATTTAATGACACGTGAAGTGTAATTTTTATTGTCAGAATTTCGGGAGGTGTTACGAAAACTTTTTCAGCAGGTTCATAACAAAACATTGTAATGATAATTTTCCACGAAAATGATAATTTTACTTCAAATCAATTTTCTTTTGTGGTGCTCTCAGCGAAGGTTGGCGACCAGCAATTTGAATGAAGCCAAAACCACCCAAATCACAAGGCCGGGACACTGCGTAAAATCGGGATCTTGTTTGAGATCTTCGAAAATATCAATTCTTAAAATTTTTATCTAATTTTTTTTTTATATGAATACCGCCCAAGAGTCCCAAACTGCTCCCAACCGTCATTAGCCAGTGAGACTATGGCATTCCCAATTGGGGAATGTTGTGCGGCTGAAGGTATTGGGGAGTGGAAGGAGATGGGGGAGAGGAAGGTGGGGAATAGGGGAAATACCTGGCTATTCAGTTCTGGTCACCAAACACGGCTAAAAGCTATTTCAAGCAACAAAATATACTATATATTATTTTTAAATGAATTAATTGTGAAACAACACAAAATAATTAAATAAAAATTACTTGCGCACGCCGGAATTTGAACCCGCGACCTTCGGATTCGTAGTCGAGAGCCTTTCCCCTCGACCATGAAGGCCGTCAAATTTGCTTTTCAATTGAAAAAATTGGACGTCTAATTATTTTTATTTATAAAATATTTTAAAACGATTTTTTAATTTTTTTTTTCTAGCTTCTCATGCAAGTTAAGAAATTTGTTTCAGTATCCTGGCCTTGTGGTCTAGGCAGTTTTGATGAAACACACATAATCTGCAGAGCGAAGGACGAAGGGGGGACTGTTTCGGTATAGTTCCTCAATTTAAAAAAGTTCTTAAATTCTCCACACACATCCGACTTACCCACCGTCTTTAAGAAAACATGAACGATCGACTTAAGAAAAGGACTATCGGACGGTAGCTTCAGTTAGTATGGGTGAGAACGGTCGTGGTGGGCCGGTCCAATTTGGAATTAAATCGGCTGAATTCTCTTTAGAAATAATATAGTACTGGAGGCACTATAAGTTTCCATATACAAACAAAAAATCACATCAAATCAACATATTGTCAATTTTTAACAGATTTATTTATTTACGGTCAATGACCAATTACAAATATTATAAAAAATAAGTAATATATTTTAGTACACATTATACACAACTTATTATTCTAGGAACACATTAAATACAGTGATGATAGGAACTTAAAAGAAAAAAACATGTTGAGATACCTGAGAAAAACAGGACTTTGCATTGCGACAGATGACGAGCCATTGGTTGTTAATGCCCCCCGTGTAATGGCCTTGAACAGGTGTGTACTTATTTTGTTCAAAATCGTATCAGTTAATAGAAGTGCATCACGTTTTTATCAAATAAAGCGATCGGTTTATTAAAAAATAAATAAATAATATTTTAACTAGGGAGAAAGTAAAAAATAAGTATTAAATGAAAAAAAAAAACACCTACCGTCCGATAGTCCTTTGCTTCCTACAAAATAATAAGCCCTGACGAAGCTTCGGTGAAGCGAAACCTGGTTGGCGATCGTTATTAATTCTATAAAAGTGGTATTTTACAAATTGTGTTTTTTTCATTTAATATATAATGTCACACCACAAAGTGTTTGCTTCCTTCGAAAAAATAAATAATAAACGTTATATATAAAACTGTAAAATGGGGGCATCAGCTCTGGTAAAGGACCGAGTGAGGCCCATATTTTCAAATAATATGACGAAAGCCCATTTTCAACGCTTTAGTGAAGAGTGAAAAATATTGAAATTCGTAAAGAATGCAAGGCTGATGTAAGCGTAATGAGTAAGATGGTTTGGGCATGTGGAGCGAATGAACGAATAAAGGAGTGTAAGAAGAATGTATGACGCGAATGTGAATGGAAAAAGAAGCCGGGGACGCCCGAGGAAGACATGGCACGATCAAGTGAATCAAATACTTGAGTCGGGCCATGTCAGAAGTCGGAATAATAGAAGAGAATGTATGAGACGATGTATGAATGTGAATGAAGCAAGAGGTGTATGCCAAGATCGAGTTGTTTGGCGGTCCGTCCTTTCTGCCTACCCCTGCGGGGAAACGGCGTGATGGTTAGTTAGTTAGTGAAGAGTTTATTTTCTTCTTTCCACCATCCAAATATTGGTTAATTCCTATCCACTTTAATTCCTCTCCCTCCCTTCCCTCCCTTATCTCTTTCCTACCCTAGACAAAAATTGAAAAATACATAATACGTGTTAAAGTCACTCTATGCGAATAATGTAACAATATTATTATGCCACGTTTATTTTTCCACCAGGGATTGATTGGTAGAAATTGCCACTAGGTAATAAATTTTACAAAAAAAAATGTTTGTGTGTAATAAATATATATATTGATTTAAGAAGAGTAAAGAAATAAATAAAACAAGAAAAAACGTTATTGCATCAGTAAAAAAATTAGAAATTCTTTTTCAATTAGTTTGGCAGACTAGTATCTACTGATGATACTGATGACCCCGTCCCTGACATCGCTTATTCGCAGCGATACGAGTATTAGCGATATTCTGTTATCTAATCAAGTTTCATTGATTTTGTTTTTTACTTTTTATAATCTTAAATATGATTAAGGATTGATTCAGGTAAACTCTTTTGCTGCAAAATTTCTCCTCTATTACGTCCTTAAAATATTTCCGTCCAAATTTCAGTCATCGCATAGAATGAAATACCTACACTAAACACATATATAACGCGTCCTTTTATACAGGTGGAAATACAGTAAGGCTTAATTTTACAATAAACAAGTTAGGTTTATGAGTCAAACTCCAGCCACTTATTTGATTATTTTGATAACAGTCGTGAAATGGCAACATTATTACCCTGCGAATGTCTTTCTGATTGTCCTTTCGGCGTATTCCCCTTTCGCTTTCATAACAAAACGTCCTCTAATGTCCTCTACGGCGCGTCCTCTGGCTTCCTGCGACTATTGTTCTGCAGACCTCTCCCCAGAAAGTCTGCGATGGGAAAATAAATAAGGATTTAATGGCTTTTATTTATGGCAGCTTTAACTGCCGCGCCGAAAGTGTTAATGAAAATTTACACTTTTAATTGATTTCATAAATCGTAGACAAATCCGGAAAACGCCGTTAGTGTATTCGCGGGTTAATTGTGTACTTACAACAATTTTTATATATACGAGTTTTCAGCAGAAAAGAGTATTATTTATTAGCAAATTTATTCGCTAACTAACGCAGGGTAGGCAGAGAGGACGGACCGCTAAACAACTCAATCTTGGCATATACTCCTTGCTTCATTCACATTTATACAACGTCTCATACATTCTCTTCTGTTATTCCGACTCGAGTATTTGATTCACCTGATCGTGCTATGTCTTCCTCGGACGTCCCGAATTCTTCTTCCACCACATTCGCGTCATTTAATTTCCTTACACTCCTTTCTTCTTTCATTCGCTCTACATGCCCAAACCATCTAATCGTCCCTTTTTTAATCTCACTCATTACGCTTACATCAGCCTTGCATTCTTTACGAATCTCAACATTTTTCACACGATCATACATGGTTTTACCACACATCTCATTTCTACAGCATTCAATCTACTTTCATCCTTCCTCTGACCACTAGCTTCGAAATTTATTCGCAATTTATAATATTAAATAGGTACATTTTTTACGAAATTGATACATATGTTATCCCTGTGAAAAATCATGTTGATTACAATTAATTAATAAACATTTTAAAATTGAATCAGAAAGTACATCTTAATTAAAGGACAGTTTAATGCAAAACAAAAAAACTTTGCTTAAAATTTAAATTTAAATTTTATCGTGTTCTAGTTTAATTTGTAGAACTTCATTTTTATAAAGTTTTTAATAATAACAGTTGAATTGAATAAAGCAGAACTTTTTTTTATAAATAAACCTTTTTTAAAAATTGAATAATAACAGTTATTAATAAAATTTAAAAACTTACTAAATTGATTAACGTAGATGTGTTATAGTTCCCGAACAAGCTAAAAAGAGAAAATTCCATATTTAAATTCATTTATAAAAAAACACAGTGAAAATATTTATGATTTTTCTGTAAATTATGTCAAGACTAGATTTTAAAATTAGAGAACATGATGTTTGTAATGACTGTTTTTAATCATTAACAATAAATATTTACATGTCCTCATTAAAACAAATATAAATAAAAAAGTAATGATGGGAATTATGATACGTTATTCAAAAAATGAAGTCTAAAACTAAGAAATAAAATAAAATATTTTCACTTTAAATAAAAAAAAATGTATACATATATATTTATCACAATTTATTATACAAGTACGATATTCCCTTTCTAAACCATCAGAGATTGAGCGAGAGCGATGAGCGGCGAGGCTTATAACTGTTAGTACAAACTTAATACTCCATTAATATTTATTTTATATACGAGCATAATAGCAGCAAAGTTATTATAATACGAGTATGTAGGTTACCTAATATTTATTTAACGAATTTTCGATTTCTGTCATTTATTTACGAAATATATTTCTTATAACATCTATTAAAATGTACGAAAGAAAACCAACCCATAAAACCCCCGCCACTAGATGGCAGTAATTCTTATGTTGTCATCTCACTGTATTGAAAATGTTAGAAGCTGGACGTATTATCTATTCCACAGTACTTGATCAACTTTCTTACCAAAATTCCATACGAAATTTTGTAACAAACATATTTAGCGAAGGTTTGTGGTGTTCATAATATCAAAGTAGAAGTTATGAAAAATAATATACATTTTTTTTTTAATTCTTAGCCGGTTTTCACATAAAGCACCACACACAATCATCGACACTCTATCACCCTTATGTTAACGGGGAGAGGGACGTCGGAGAGTTATTATAAAAAATAATGATAGTATTATTACGCAATACGATAAACATAATGTATTTAAATAGAAAAATATTTATTAAATACTTTATAAATTTACATTAATCAAAATTCAGTCAGAAATATTACTTTTTTCTGACCGTTCCATTGTATGTTTTACAAAATATTTAAAATACGAAAGTGGAGAAAAGTATGTTTAACAATTTGTGGTTGCGTTTTTGTAAATAAACGTAACCAAAAATTTGTAATCCGCAATACAAAAAAAAATCGTATTGCGTAATAATATTACCATTATTTTGAATTAATAAATAATAACTCTTCGACGTCCCTCTCCCCCTTAATAATTGCTTGTATTGTCATATTTATTATGCCTTAATTAAGCGAAGGTACTTAGCACTTGATGTCCGCGAGATGCTCCTAGTCTCAAAATACAGCCTTCATTAGGCTCCCATTTCCAGTATCATATTTCCCCGACGGAGTTTAACAACCCTTCGTTTATCACAAAACGCTCGTTAATCATTTGTCTAGCCAATACAACCCCTAAAACTTTCTGCACATTGCGATACAGAGTTTGAAATTACTTCAACAAATGGAAGCTACAGTTTTTTAAATTAAATTTCCCATAGTAATTACTCATAATTCATAATAAAGATTGAAAGCTTCTCTTTATCCTTAGGAATAATTATTGCAACCCTTATTTCAGAGATATCCCGTACCTAAAGTGAGCAAAATATAATTAATAGCTACGTACTGCTAGACATCGCGAGTTTAACATTACGGGATATTTGAAATTTCTAGAACACACATTTATTTATTTATTTACGCCCATTACAGGCTTTTGCATGGACATTTACAAATAAAATATTGGGATTAAAAAATACAGGATGATATTGACAAAGCCTTGAATTTGAAATATGATATCGACGAAGATGACATAAATTGAACTGGTCTTATTAGATAAGTTGGTAAAGCGGTTGTCCCGGAAAGACATAAGTCCTGGGTTCGAGTCCCAGATGCGACTGATATATTTTTATTTTCTGTGTTTTTTTTTCGGTTTCATGCTTCATTTAGGTTACGTTAATATTAACTTCTTCAATGATTAAACATAATTTTGAAAAGGTACCATACCTTATAATAGAAAACATAAAAAGAAACAATATAATTTGACGCTTTTATCCAGAGTTAAATAGTTTTAAATAACCTAGCTCTACTTGTTTAAAAAAACCGTACAAATGCATGCTCATACTGTCGCATTGATATGTCATCAAATTGACAACATTTAAGTATTTGTTCCACAGATGTTGAATCCGTCGCATAGGGGAATAATATTGCGACGCTGAAGTTGAATTGTCACAATAAAATGGTAGGTACTGTCTTGTCCTACCAGGTACATGAAAAGCAATCAAATATAGAAGTTCAAGGGTATAAAACATTGAATTAACAATCTTAAATAAATATTTTAAATCGCAAAAAGTTCTATATTCAGATAATTTTTCTAAATTTAATGAACTAACTAACTAACTAACTAACCATCACGCCGTTTCCCCGCAGGGGTAGGCAGAGAGGACGGACCGCCAAACAACTCGATCTTGGCATACACTTCTTGCTTCATTCACTTTCATACAACGTCTCATACATTCTCTTTTGTTATTCCGACTTCTGAAATGGCCCGACTCAAGTATTTGATTCACTTGATCGTGCCACGTCTTCCTTGGACGTCCCCGGCTTCTTCTTCCATTCACATTCGCGTCATATATTCTCCTTACACTCCTTTCTTCATTAATTCGCTCTACATGCCCAAACCATCTAAGCGTCCCTTTCTTAATCTTGCTCACTACGCTTACATCAGCCTTGCATTCTTTACGAATCTCAACATTTTTCACTCGATCATACATGGTTTTACCACACATTCGTCTCAAGAGATCTCATTTCTATAGCATTAAGTCTACTTTCATCCTTCCTCTGCCAGTTCCATGCCTCACTGCCATACATCAAGGTTGGTATCAGCACTCCATTGTGGACTGCTAGCTTCGCTTCCTTGGACAACTTTTTGTTTGCGCCAACCGCGTTCAGTCCTCCGTTAATGGAGTTTCCTGCATTCACCCTTCTTTCAATATCCCTATCAGTCTTTCCATCTCACGTAAACATACTTCCCAAATACACAAACTCGTCTACCTGCTCCAAGTATTCGTCATTCACAACTATATTGCACACTGTGTTCGTACTCTCTTTTTCAAACACCATGACTTTAGACTTACTTACATTCATCATTAGCTCATTCTTCATACATACGAGTACTTCGTTCATCCTAGATACGAGGGACTGTAGATCTTCTATTCTATTAGCAATCAGCACCGCATCATGAGCATACAACAGGCAACAAACTTGCAGACTACTCATTTTTGCGCCCAAGCCCACCTCTTTCAATTCTTGCATATAATTATCCATGTATAGATTGAATAACCACGGTGACATTACGCAGCCTTGCTTAACACCTTTTGTGATGTCAAACCAAACGTAAAATCACCGTTTGCCTAACACATGCAATACTTCCCTCGTACAGAGATGCGATTGCCTGTATAAGATTTGTATTCACACCATACTTGGAGAACACCTTCCATAACTTTTTTCTGTCAACTCGGTCGTATGCTTTTTGTAGATCTACAAAAGCACAGAAAAGTTTCTGGTTTTTTGCCAGAAACTTCTCTGTGAGCATACGCAACGAAAATATCTGATCCATGCATCCCCTTCCACTCATAAATGCACCTTGCACATCCCATATTATATCCTTTGTTTTCATTTGTACCCTTTCAATCAATATCCTACCATACAGCTTTCCAACTGCACTTAGCAGGCTGATAGCCCTGTGATTTCCACATCCCATGCGTGACCCTTTACCTTTGTATAGAGGCATGATCATAGCCCTTCTCCAATCTCCTCTAAACACTGGTTAAAAAGTTTGCATAACCATGTGAGATTTAATGAATTAATAATAACAATTTAATGAATAAAGTAGATAATCGTTGTCTATACATTCTCTAGGAATACCCATCCTAAAATTTACGTCTTTTGAGAATTTATGTTATGAAGACATGTCTTATTTTTGGATAGTTGTTAGATGGATATTTTAAAGCTACATTTTTCAAAATGAAATAATGTCGCAAGGCGAAAGTAGATATGTTGAAAGTTAATCATTGAAGAAGATAATATTAACAAACATCACTGAAACATGAAACAGAAAAAGACATAGAAAATAAAAAGAAAACGGTTGCAAACTAGAAATCGAACCTAGATCCTCAAGTCTTACCGGGACTGAATTTAAGAATTATTAGTATTACCTTCAATTGCAAAGTTCTATCCGAATATATTTGTAACCAAGGTAGTGTCTCGGATATACCTATCTGATTTTTATTTATATGGGGTATCTATTGACTTTTCTGTAAGTCAAAGAATATTCAATTTTTAGGAATAACTTCCTGAATTATTAATGGTTTTCGTGTTTAATAATCCGTAGACTTCAATTTCATACATAAAAAATGATTTTATTATTAAGATCTGCAAGAATTCCAGTTTTTTTATCATCATTGTGACAGCTGTTTCGGCGTTCAAAGCAATTTTCAAACTGTGGCTAAGCCACGTTGAAATGACTTTTCTATGTGATTCTATTTACCCCAGCCAATTTTAATTTTATTGGTGCAAAAAATGATTTATTACCGGTGAAACTGAATTTTGTGAAAATAATTTGTGATAATAGAGTCACTTAACACTTGAAATCTGTTTTCCCCGCATTAAATGGAAATGCTTTCTTAATTGGTTTACAATGATGTGAATGCTATTAACTTGGTCAATCGGTATCACCGGTTTAAAATTTTTTATTGGATGGGGGTTTATAGAATCATATAAACAAGTCATCTCAACGTGGCCTAACCATAGTTTGGAAATAGCTTAGAACGCCGGTCATAATATTAAAAACACTAAACTCGCAGTACTTAATAATAACATTGGTAAATTTAACATACATTAAAGTAAAAAAAACAACTTATTATGGCGTATAAACATTATCGTTATATTTAATCACCGAATATTAATTTGAATGAGCACGAAACTGGGTTCGAGTCTCAGTTACAATGAGACTTATAAGATTCAATACGTTGATAGTTCCCGTTTATTTCGGCAAATAAGTTGAGACGTTATATTAAAAAAACCGAGGCAGTCATTTGCACATTGCTACATTGTCAAAATAAATACTATATATATATTTAGTTCGATCCAAGGTGGAAGATTCCTTTGCCCCTCCGATGAGTAACCAAACCGATCGAAATGAGTTAATGACTAGATCTGAGTAGACAGGAGTTTATTAACCTTCTTATTATCCTTTTCTTCCTTCACAACACTGACGCCAGAGTCAATAGATTTGCCCTGACTACTATTTTGACGGCTGGAGGCAAAGGTCACGTGACACCCATTTTGGCATCAGCCAAGTTCAATGCTGTTCACGTTTGTTTCGCGTAATTTTGACTGCAGTAAGCAAATTATCAAACATTTATAAAAAGGGTCAAACTTAATACTAATGTTAAAAAGCCGAATATTTTTACTAATTTGCTGTTTTTACTTAAATTGGAGGCACGTTTCTTCACCTTACGTGTGAGGGTATCTCTTTGTATAATTTGCTCTGTGTTGACAACATTCCCCAACGCCGGGCTACTGCAGCTCCGATAATTCAGTTCACATTTACACATTTTTTAAACTAAGTGAATTGGTCGGTGACAATATGTGACAAACGGCGACAATTTAATTAAATACGATCCTGCTACTACGAGTATATCGAATGTGTCAAAATCATGTTCTGAACGGCCGAACAAACATTAAACTCGACCAAAAACATTTATTTTGTGATACATACCGTGCAGTATTATATTCGAATATATTTTTTGTTATGAATACACCATTCAAATAAGTTTCCTGACTCACTAATACAAACGTAAAAATAAATCTGTAGTTAACTGATGAAACCAGCTAAAACACAAACTAAGCTAACTATTTATACATGTATATCTACAATTTCAATTACATATTCCATATAACTATTTACGGAGTTGCTTTGTTAAACATCCATTTTTGTTATCAAACAAGGATATCAAACGATACGATCATACTACAGGTTGTTCCTAAAGTTTAACCTATTATATCCTACATATTAAACATAAATCGTAATGTCAAATGTTTGTGTACAGTACCAGGGAACATTTCTCCCTCTTCCTGTGTCAGCTGCCAGTGAGCGGGCTATTGCTACTGCAGGGCTTTTATTTATTTTTATTTCAAAGAATTGTAACTGTGTTTTATGTGCTTGCTGATGGCAATCTTATATTTAAGCCCGCTCACTAGGGTAATGCAGCGTATAAGACGGAATTTGTGCGAAGAGTGATGAGTAATAATAATAATATTTAATAATAATAGTGTTTAAATTAATGATTATAATAATAATATTAATAACAATAATATTATAATTAATGATTATAATAATAATATTGATAACAATAATAATTAAATTAATGATTATAATAGAAATATTAATTACAATAATATTTAAATGAATGATTATACTATTATAATTAATGATTAATTATGGTAATATTATGATTAACGATATCGAACGCCTTTTTTAAGTCTAAGAAAATAGTTAGAGTTTTCATATTCGAGTCAAGATTAGTATATATATTTCTTGTTAGATTAAATAAGGCATCATCTGTACTAAGACCTGATCTAAAACCATATTGATTTGAGGACAAAAGTGCATTAGACTCTAGGAACTCTAGGATTTGTATCTTTATTATTTTTTCTAATATCTTTGCAAGTTGGGATATCAGTGTCATTGTCTAATTTAGAGATTGATCCAATAGATTTATGGATTGGTACAATATTTGAGAGTTTAAACGCGTCTGGGAAAGTGTTTTTTTCTAGGCAGGAATTAAATATATGTTGCAGAGGTAAGGATATATGTTGTTTAATTAATTTAATTGTAGTGCAGCTCAATTCGTCTGGACCATTGGCTGTATTTGTGTTGAGATTATCAATGTGTTTTAAAATTTCCGATTCAGTTACGCGTTTAAATTTAGATAAAACAGGAGTATTTTCAGTGTCAATGTCCATTTGAATAGCTCTGCATGTATTGGTTCTAAGTGAAGGATTGTTATTTATTAAATATGAGGCAACATCTGTAAAAAAATCATTAAATTTATTTGTAATTTTTCCCATACCCGTTAATACTACTTTATCTACTGTTACATTTTTTTTTCAGGAAAAGTTTGTACTTTGTGCATTCTATTTGAGATTTCGTTTATGACTTGCCACGTCTCTTTTAGAATTATTATCAGCCGATTGTAATTATTTAGTATAGTATCCTTGTTTACATTTCTTTAAAATAATATTTATTGCTATCGTAAATTTCCGCTAGAAGCTATACTCTTTGTCGTGCAGTATTTCTCATAGTTTTTGTAATTTTTTTATAGTTTGCTCCTGTGTTGGCTTGCGATTATTAGTCCACGCGTGATCCATTTCTTAATTTTTTATGTTTTCTTTTAGGTATCGGTGTTTGTTCTAGACTATTCTTGATATTATTATCTAATATCATATAGAAGGTATTTAAGGCGATGCAATGTGAAGTAATGCAAAATCATGTGCTTTCGGTGTGAGAATTTGATGGCCTATAAATATTGTAGACGATTTAATTAAATACTGCAAATAGAACACACCTTGGCCTTTTGTTTAACCGGGCATTTTTTTGCTGTGTCTTTTTATAAGCCTAGAAAAAAATAAAGTATCAGACATTAAAAAAAATTTAAAGCGCAAACTCTCGTACTTACGAACCCCTTTCCGATATTGTCGTATTGTTCATTGTTCTAAATTAAGTTGTTTAGAATATGGCATTAAAACATTTTAATGATTATGTCTGAGCTTTAGAGAATAGAATAAAACACGCATTTTGGTGATGGTTTTTTTGCGCAAAATCGAAACATGCGGCCGATGTTAATCGGGACTTTCTACGTTGTCGCCACCTGCATAAGGAGCGCGTGATTTCCTTTGAATTTTATCCGGTGGATCGCCTTAATGATTTATTTGGGTCGGCATTAGAAGTAACTGAGCTCCAAGTTTCTTTTTTTAATAAATTATTTGGTGTTTGGTAGTTGATTTTATTTCTCTGCACTTGTTGGTATTTAGTTTTCTGGTGATATTTTAAGATACTGTGACCGTAGAAGGTTGGGAAATGATCAGTTATATCTATTTGTAAGATAGCAGATCTGGATATAAAAACATATTGGTTTTGAGTAATATGTGATCTAGGCAAGGGTCAGTATGGTGACCATATCATTTACACGTATTTTATTTATAGTTAAACTTAATTACGATAAGGATATTATTATTACATATATATGTATATTTAATTTATCCTTTTGTTTGCATCGTTACAACTCATCAGAACCGGAATTCGTAGCCAAGTTATTTATACAGATTAAAGGTACCTACATAATTGCCCGTCCAATATTTTTATGATATTCTTGAAAAAGTTTTCAGTTGGTCGGACTTTTATGGCATTGTTAACCCGATTTTCCGGATTATTGACTGACCGTAGATGCCTCGATAATTATCGTTAACACGTTCACCCGATTTAACATCCTTATTTTTTTTTTTGCCTTGGATTTTATTATATCTGAGGTGTTATTTATAAAATTAGAAATCGCATACTAAAAATAACAAGAGATGGGTATTTTTATAGTGCTATAGGTATAAAGATTTTGTTGTTACAGTAATTATTATTGCTAAGTAGTCCCAATTCAAGCCTCCAAAAAGAAAGTCAGTCTTTCAGAATATTGCCTTCCATTTTCTGTCTCAGAGGCAACGGTTCCAATACTAATCGGGAATTGAAAAAACGCCATTATGGTTATTTATCTTCTTATTATATAAAGAAGAATGTCCCACTTGGGCGGTGTGTGTTTGTTTTGCATACAAATCTACAGTTTTATTTTGAGGTTGATGAAATTTTGCACACCCGACCCACAAAACAAGAGGAAGATCATTGTCTACATGAGATTTCGAAAAACCACTCTCATCCACTTTTCCCACTCTTGCAGCCAAATTTTGGTAAATTTTGATGAAATTTTGCACAGTAACGTTCTAAATAAGAGGGAAATTACTGGGTAGGGGTAGGGAGTAGGAGTAGGGGTAGAAGTAGGAATAATATAGCGCGATGCCAAATCAGCCACCGGTCAGTGGCTGAGTTGGCATCGCGTTTGGGTCTCATCCAGGCGTCGTGAGTTCAATTCTTCGGCTGGCTAAGTCCTCCATTTACGACACAAGCAACATCTTCCGCTAACTGTGATGGTAGTAGGAGATTTTCAAATATTGTCAGGTTATTCATAACCAGGGAATATTTGTCTTTCTTTAAAATATATATATATATATATATTAGAGGTAGGGTTAGGGATTATATGGTAAAACTTTACTCCAAACTATTAATAACTCCGGGCAACGCCGGGTATTTCAGCTAGTACTTAATATTAATTAATTAATTTAAAAATAAATATATTATTTGCCTATAAAATTCATCATAACCGATACCAAATAATTTTAGAAACACCCTATATAAAATAGTTTGACTTCTACCAAGCGTTCTATAATGTATATTCATTTACGTACTAAAACCTCACGGAACAGTTGTTCCCAAAATACCAATTCAAACTAATGTTTTCACTCGAATGGATTAATCTTTCGGTACCAATCTGACAGGTTTCGCTTCTGACATTATCAAACCCCCAATAATGGTAAGAAACTTAATACTATTATTTGGATTCTGCGAACAGGTACAGGCTATCCCAAAACTTACTGAACAAAATAAATCAACATGCACAATTTAGGAAAATATACTCTAATAGTATGCGAGGACTCGCATTGGTCTTTTGAAAGGGGGTGATGAAGATACCACTTAGAATGTTTCATGACACTTGATCCCCCCACAGTTGACTCCTTGACATTTAGCCGCCGACAGTTGATCCCCCGGACAGTTGATCCCCCGGGTAGTTAATCACCTCAGACATTTGATCCTCCAGATATTTGATCCCCCGGACATTTGATTCCCCGGATAGTTGATCCCCAGATAGTTGATCCCCCACACAGTTAATCCCCGGACAGCTGATCCCTCGGGCAGTTGATTCCCTAAAGGATTATTTGTGTTGTACGTCCTCATTTATAAAGTAGCCGCATAACCAAAATCGACATACTTATACTCGTATTAGCAAGCGTCTTGAGTGGAAATCCATTAAATAAAACATTTTTACTTAAAATAGTGCCGAGTCCTCGAAGGATTATACAGTGACGATATATTTACTTAAGAAAGCGAGAATAATATATCTGAAAATTTTATACGGGCATCCAGGAAAATGTATAACGTTTCCAAAGACAATTGTCCCCAAACCGTAATCTTTCAAATTCTTTTTGAAATTTGTACTAAATAAAACACATTATATAAAACGTTCAAAATTGCTTTCATTGGTTTTCAAACTGCACCTATTTTTAGACATTTCAAGCGGAATTTGTAGACGAATCATTTGTGGTGTTGCCTGAGTTAGCAACAGACAAAGAAATGTTTATGGCAATTTTTGAGTGCCGGCCCTTAACATTTAATATGTGTAAAATCAACCCCTTCTGGAATGATGGGGGTGCGAAGGTACTGTAAATTTCAGAGCACCCGGTTTCGTTACCTACGTGATGTAAATATCCTATAAATGAACTTACAGTTTGTTACGCCCGAGCGAACCTAAATCTCATTAAACCCTCCTGCCTCCTCTTAATAGGCAGGATCAAAGAAACTCAACTCTTTTATGAGCAAAAAGTATATAGAAAACAACAATCGACAAAACGGGGAATAATCAAACATTCGATAAGTATTAAAGCTGCTTTGTTCTTTCCGTTCATCGGTAGATGGCGGAGGGAAAAACTGGGATTAAAAAAATTGGAAATAAATGAGCCTCACGAAAACAGAAAGCTCTTTAGCGTTAAAAAAAACAAAACGTCGAAAATAACTTCCCGGAACTCGAAGCTAAAAGCTCTTAAATTTATATTTTTCGATGGTCGTAATGCTTTTTTTTTTTAATTTCATAATAACATTATCGCTCTTATTAACAATGATTTTGCCTGCTTCTTAAATTGAACAAGGTTGTTTCATAATTTCTTCAAAAGATTGGTATTTTGACGGCCTCCATGGTCGAGGGGTAAGGCGCTCGACTACGAATACGAAGGTCGCGGGTTCAAATCCCGGCGTGCGCAAGTAAACTTTATTTAATTAATTTGTGCTGTTCCACAATTAATTCATTTAAAATAATATGTAGTGTATTTGCGCACGTTCCAGAGTGGAAGATACTATCAGTATCGCCCTGGTGAAATACCACCATTCAGAATAGAAACGATGCTTGAAATGGCTTTTAGCCGTGTTTGGTGACCAGATCTGAATAGCCAGGTATTTTCCCCACCTTCCTCTTCCCCTTATCCTTTCCCTCCTCAATACCTTCAGCCACACAACATTCCCCAATTGGTAATGTCATAGTCTCACTGGCTCCAGACGGTTGTCTTGTGATGTCGCCGACAGGACTCGAACCTGCACCCTTCTGATTGCCGGTCAGATGCTCTTTGATTCTTTGCTCGGAAAGGTTTTTTTTCAATTTGGATGAGTGTTTCAGGCCAATAATTATTGTTTATAAAAATAATTGTTACCCTTTGCGCTATGCACAAAAATCTTGTCTTAAGTTTTTAAGAACTTTAGTTTATCAATTAATAAATTTTTAATTAATATATCAATATATTTTAATTTACTAAGTCAGGGCCTCGTTTTTAACTGTAGATATATATTATAGATTATTGTACACGTCAGCTGTACCCGTATAAATCGCACTTCGTAATATAGATTTCGTTAGGCACCTCTTGTCTTTAGACCTTAGTTACTTGAACAACACTCTAGACTCTGCAGAAAAGGATAATCTGCTTGATAGATTCTCCCGTCTCGTTTGAAAACTTATCTCAAGGTTTTAAATATTAAAAATACACTTTTAGCACTTGATGCTTTTTGATGTATTTTTGTTACATACGGAATATGAAATGCACTAAAATGTTACCGTAAGTTTAAAACTCAAGTCCGCAAAGAAACTCATACAAATACTGTCTATATTAGTTTTACAATAATATGCTATATTTTTACCAGTTTCTTGAAGGACCTAAGCTGTAAGAGGGGGGGCTGCGGTGCCTGTTTCATACATAACTTAATTTTCGAATTGAGGCCAAAATACCGATCGAAATTAAATTACATATTTTTTTTAATTAAAGGTTTAGTAAATATCTAGTACGAATGAGAAGTATTTTATTTATTTATATATTTTATTTTTAAAATTACGAAGTATACGCCATGGAAAAAAATCAATTTTCATAATTCTACAAGCAACTTCGAAAATTATTTGCGGGTTTATTGTATATTTAAAAAATATATCGTATTTGTTATGTAAATATGATTACGTAAATAAAAATGAAATAATAGAAAAAAAAACAAAAAACGTTTTTGGGATCGATATTTTAAATTATGTACTGCAAATTTGTGTTCCAATGTAAATTGGTCGTTTTTAATTTAATTTAAAGTCCACCATAATGCTTATTTTAATATATATGTATATATATTTTTTTTAATTTTTAATTTTATATATAATTATAATTTCCAAGTAGACAGGGTAAAACTTTTTAAAATTACCGTTAGCCCCCAAATAATTGTTAAAGGTGCCTCTAAAACCGCGAAAAATCAATTCCTTTAATGGCCTATATTTCATAATGTAAATAAAAATTAAATAAATTACTTCTCATCCATACTAGATATTTACTATACTTTTTAATGAAAAAAAACGACCATCAGGTTTAGGTGCAGCGCAGCTGTTCCTCTTAAACCTACAGTAACAACTTATTCCAATTAATTTTATTTGTTTTTTTTTTGTTTTTTTTTTGTTTTTTAATTTTTTATTTATTTATTTTTTTAATTATTAATTATTTTTATTTAGATTAAGAACCTCATCGTAATATTTAATCATTGAAGAAGATAATATTAACATAACCTAAATAAAAGATGAAACCGGACAAAAGGACAGAAACTAAAAATATTTCAGTCGCATCTGGGACTCGAACCCAGGTCCTCTGCCTATCCGGGGCAACGCTCAACTGACTTAGCCAATGAGACAAGTTCAATTTGTGTCATCTTCCTCGATATCATATCTCAATTTCAAGATTTGTGAATATTATCTTCCTTTTTTAATCTCATATTATTGGCAGCTATTTTTATGATGTTTACAAAGTTCTACCCGAACTCAATTGCAAACTTAAACAGTGTCTCGGATTTACATCCGACTTTTTAAATATTACGATGAGGTTCTTAAATCTCAATAAAAATAATTAATAATTAATTAAAAATTGAATTCTTTAGACTTTTATGAAAAGTCAATAAATGTCTCATATAAATAAAAAGTCGGTAATAAAAGTATTTTTATTTTTTATTATGAAATATTTAAAATAGTGCCATCTATGAGCGCGTATTACATTTCTTTTACCCTTAACTGATTTACCAGTCACGAGAACACATTGTCGGGCATTTCTCGTTGACCAATGGTTGGCTGCATCTTTTTAGGTGTAGATTATATATTTATTTATTATATTGTACACGCCCTATATGGGCTTTTACATATTTTGTTATAAAAAATCTAATTATAATAGTGACACAGGCGCAAAACACATAACAGTAGGTACATAGGTAAAATAGATACAACAACTAAATATTTAATTCTTCTCACGAACAAATTTAGCAATAAAATCGTGTTAGTGCCATTCCAAATAATGTAAAAAAAATACCTCACATTCACTGATCACAATTAATCACATCATAAAACATGAAGATTAGGCGCTTTATCCAAATTGCAACTAAATATTAAAAAAATTGTTAAGCAGGAACAATTTCTTACGGGAAAACAATCATGAAAGTTTTTTCTTTTTCAGCCTTTATGGGCTGCACGCTACTGCCAGAATATATATATATATTTTTTAAGAAAGACAAATATTCGCTGGTTACGAATAACCTGACAATATTTGAAAATCTCCTACTACCATCACAGTAAGCGGAAGATGTTGCTTGTGTCGCAATTGAACTCACGACGCCTGGGTGAGACCCAAACGCGATGCCAACTCAGCCACTGACCGGTCGAAAACATTAAGTGTGTGTTTGTGTTACTTCTATTTCAATGGAAGGTGATCTGCTGACTAGGGAGACACATCAAACGCGACCTAAAAATTTGCTCCTGGATAACGTTTCCATGAAAAATGGATCCTTTTTACGACTAGTTTCTGTGCTCAAGAGCCGGACTGCGAAAAGACGTTCCGGGATTGCCATAGAAACATCAAATTTTTCAGGTCCTTCCTAACCTCAGTCTTCTCATTTTCAAACATTATTTCCATATGAATTATTTAATTTTTTAATTCATTACCAGAAAAAATTAGAAAAATTAATAATGATTTAAAAAAATTTAAAACACAACTTAAAAAACACACTGAAAATATACACTGAATAATATAAAATAGAAATAAACAAAGAACAAAAAAATAACACACCCCCATACACACAAGCTCAGCTTCATTATAGGGGTACATCTTATATAAATATTTAACTTTTGAAAAATATTGTAACCTTGTTTAATTATTAATTATGTATCTTTTTTTGAATAAATTAAATTTAAAAAAAAATATATCATCTCATATAACATTTATCGAATTGGATATACCTAGAATTCTTGAAGTGTTGTCAAAAACCATATTTATTGAATAAAATGTAATAGCGATATTTCGAAAGGACTTGCAAAATGTCTGTTTTTTATGGCAATATTTTATCGCTCAATTATTCTTCATTCAATAGATTTGTGTATTTACCCAGCTGAGACCAATCAAACTAATTCGAAGCGATCAGCAATCAATGCTGGAATAGATTTTTCGAGGCGTGAAAAATCCGCAATCGTTTGCTGGCACAAAACACAATACAGATATGCAATCAATCTACCGCAATGCAAATTCCGAATTGGTTCAGAGATACAACTGGGAGAATAATAGTTTCTGTGTAATAAATGAGACTGGAGTGATTGGATTGGAAGCTGGGATAAATTAGATGGTTTAATTAACACGATTGGCTGCAGATCTGTTGGATGATTAATGTTGGCAGGTGGCATCTTTGAACGATTATTAGTGCTATAAGATTTTCTGTAATATAATATTATTTGATTCATTGCAACTTTGTCGATATTACAGAGCGAATAATTAAAAATGATAGTATTTTTTTTGTCATGGCACTGTATGGTACATTGTCGCAATTGTCGCTTTCTCTGGATAATATGATAAAAACATACGTATATGGATTTCTTTAGTAGGTAACTATAATTAATAAATTAAATATAATAGATTATCTGCATATTTGAACATTTCTAAAGCCCGACAGAAAACAACTGGGATCGGTATAGAATTGAAAAGTTGTCATTGAACACGAACTTGCATTATTATCTTCCACGACACGATCATATGTAACCTTTTTTTGATAGTTTAACCCCGTCGTCCCTGTTTTAACATTAATAATAATGTAATTCTTGGTATCCGGTACTTGACGGCTACACAAAAACTCAAAACCGAAAACCATATTAAGTATACTAACAATAAAAATAATTATAATAACATTGAAATACCGGCCCTAAGATGGTTATCGCGGTATCATTTCTATATACATAAATACACACTACACCACAATCTACACATCTGTCCTGATAATGGACACTGCAATGCTGTCCGAAATGTTAGTTAAAGAAAGAAGAAACGCAACACGGCATAATATCCCAAAAATATTAAAAAAAAATACTTTTTTTCCGTGAAAACCTGAAAACTTATATATGTATATATAACTCTGTCCTTTGTCGCAAAGGACGTTTTCATGCAAAAAGTAACGTGTATTAAAAAACTTGGCCACAAATTTATTGAATTCTACAAAAAATATTTCCAATCCCTTTCAAAAATGTGTAGTAAAACATGACATAATTTTTTTTCATAGTCTCTATAAAACAGTTGTACACTAACTAACATATTACAGATATTATGATACATCACAATAAATGGGAATTGGTAAAAAATATACATAGACATACATAAGTATTACGAATAACAAATAGTATAAGAAAGTAAACCTTTGTATATTAATGATTCATCAATACTGAAGATGTTGATCTGTATGAAACATGCAAGAAGTGACAGGTTGATAGGTAGAGTATAAAAAGTCATGGGGGCAAATGTTGTGATATGGGTCAAAAGGCAGTCTCTAAATGGTCTGTAAGTGATATCTGTAAATCATTTGACATGCCATTGATAATATGTTCGCTTGAAAGATTCATAGTATGACACATGCTGAATAAAATAAAATGATTAAGAATTTCATCTATAAAACGAATACGAATGCATAAAATGAATACCTTGCAAAGTTTTAGTACTTCAAAAATGTAAAGAAATTAGGTATTTGTAAATGGTGACCCGAGAGTTGATCCCCAGACAATTGGCCCCCCAACAATTGATCTCTTTGGCAGTTGATGCCCCAACTGTTGGAGGGATCAACTGTCGGAGGGATCAACTGTCATGGAACCATTGTAAATAGGTGTTTCTAGTATTATACGTTGCAAATATATATACACGTTATCAATGCAATAACAAGGGTTGGTTTTATGTGTAAACTTGTAAGGTTGTGGCACGTTAATGAAGTCATCGGATTCTGACCTTTCACGACTAAATTAATGGGTCTTTTGAAAATTCGTTTGGCGAGTACATTAATCAACTAGCCAAAATATTAACGTGAATTAAGATAAAGCCTGATTAGTGTAATGTATGTTAAATATTTAGCGAAAGCAACGGAGATTATCAGGTTATATGAATTACATCGTTAAATTGACCAGAGACACGACATTTTAGGCAATTCATGCATTGGATAAGAATTATTTCAAAATATTTGATCAAGATTTGCTTGATTTATGTTTGTGGCAGACGGTTTGAACTAAGGGTCTTGTTTTTGGCTTTAGCCAAGGGCAGTCTTCGTTTTGAGTTAGTTTTACGACAGGAAGTAGCAACATAATTGCATTCGTAAACCATTATTATTTTTTTCTAAAATGGATACACGGGACCGACATATAACCTCAAGAATGCCCGAAGCAAAACAGGAACTCTTTATTTTTTTGAAGATAACCTGTATTATTCAATGATAGTGGTTGATGTTGTAGTATTAGGATCCAATTATTCCCTGTCTATTTTTCATATCTTCCATGATTAATTAACTGTTTTATTTTCAATTTGTTTAAAATGTTATTTGTGTGTTGAAAAACTGAAAAAGGTAAACAATGTTTGCATTACAAGCAAACATATCAACGTTTTAATCTTACAAATGTGTCGTGTTGCTTCTTTACGTATTTTGTTTCCATTTTCTACGTAACATTAGTTTATTTACGTGGGTTTTCTTTACATGTCCCTTCCTATATATTGTTATTTCGTATATTTGCAGGCATTACCTCACCCGTAGGCACCATTAGCTTGAAGTTCTGTAAATTCTTAGTGTTTTGAAATGTTTCATTAGGGCGAACAACCATACCACACTAAATCCGATTTTTCAACTGTGTGATTTATTTATTTTATTTATTCATTTATTAATTATTAACGCCCCGCGCGTACAGAAAGAAAAGAAAGTTTACAAAAAAAGAACACGATACATAGTACGTATATAAGTGTAACATATTTATGATATATATATATATATATATGTATAAAAATGTATAAGTGGCTGACACAGATAAGTTAAGATAGTAATAGCCTGATCTACATGAGTGATCCTAAATGCATTAAATATCTATAAAAATCAATATCGTTCATTAATACTGCTGATGGGTCTATCTTAGACGTTTTCAAAATAAAAAAAAGTACAAATTTAATTCGTACTTTATATCAGCGTAGGTAATGAATGCACCGGAATCTTTTTTCTAGTAAGTTACTTTCAACATGCTAAAATATAAAATTTTTATCAATTTGTTAAATTTATTAATTAATTGTGTTGGAGTTGTAAATTTCACTTTGTTCGTATTTGTTGTATTGAGATGTTATATTAAAATTATTCGCCATCATATAAATTAAGAAAGATTGCTTAAAACTCTTCCATTCGCCTGCCATATTTGGCACAATATTCATTTGGGACTCGACATTTTGACACTTGACAATTTGTTTTTTTAACAAATTATTGCTTCTTGACATTTACTTCAATCGCTATACTTTTTACAGAGACACACCTGACACCATGTTGTATTGAGGGGTTATATTAAAAAGCACTTCTAACACCCCAAAACTCCCCAATACAACAGTATTTTTACACAAAACTAGATCTGTGAACTAGAACATGAACTACTGTTAATATAGTACCAACAGCGTATAAAATTACACATGTATTAGTCACTTTATGTGCAGGGCTTACATCCAGCAATACTTTGGTAGATTGTTCTGAAAGCATATCGTTCACTCCGTATTATTTATTAATTCAAAATTTCAAAAGCACTCCCGATGCTTTGTTGTGAAAGCTCATCCTTTGAACAAATCATTTTGCATTAGCGCCGACAAAAATGTGTTCGTCCAAATTTTTTTCCCCTTTTCTTATTATTTGGTCTCACCAAGCACAATATTTTATTATTTGTCCCATAATATCTTATTGATGTCTTCAGTATGATTGATGGACGTTTCGTGATCTTTGTATGAGGTAGATATCACACGATGTTTTTATTATTTATCTTAGGGTAGATATCAATCAAAAATCTTCTCGACTCTCGTTTTAGTTATAATTCGTTATTGTTATTGTCAGTTCTATTTTTTTTAGTTATCTATCCATTGATTGAAATATATTTTTTAAATTTTTTTTAATTTTAACCCAGACACACCCACAAAAAAAACTGTACCAAGAAATGAACTTTTTTTTACAGTAACTCCATACAGGAGGCCCTGAAGGAAATAATTTCCCTCAAGGCCTATATCATCTATGGGGATGTTTTGTGGAGGGTCTTTTAGAGGATAGGAAGGAGTGATCTTGGGTCTTGAAGAGACCCATGTTGTAGGATACGACTCGTTCTAATGTGACAAATATCAACCGTGTGCAAATGTCGGGGACGCGTTTGGCCGGTGTCGAAGGGATCAAAAAACATCAGATCAGAACGTGCTGAAAATCTGAAAACTGTACGAATACAATGTATGCATATTAATCTAAAAAATACAAAATGGACTTATACACACCAACATAGCATTTATAAAAAAAAACATCACAGGTACACGAACACTACACAAGACAACATAGTAAATTGTACACGAATACAGTAAAGACTGAAAGTGGTAAAAGAAGCATAGGCCATGAGGGTGTATATATATATACATATATAATCTCCAATATATACAATCTCCTTCCCGATAGCCTAAAAACGGAGAATTGAGAAAGACAAAATTGAAAAAAAAACTGTTTAATCTCAAAATAAGTTAAATATTGAGTAATATGATATATAATATAAGTATTAGAATAGGTTAAGAATAATATATATGTATATAGTTAATTATTATAATATGTATGTAGTTAACTTAAGAAAGTGAAATAATTCTGTATTTATTTTAATTTAATAAATAATAAGAAAAAAACTTTTTCAATTTATAGTTTTCGGACAGTTGACCTCACTTAGTTCATTGGGAACTTTTTTGAACTTCGTCCAAAATACAAAAATTCCATTTCGTTCGAGAAATATGGTTTATTCTATTGATGTTATCTAGTTATAAAATGTATGGAAATTCTTTATAAATTACACGTAAGCAACATTTAAATGCAGCGACTTTTTATCCGATTATTGCATTTTCCAGGATACAAGCATTTTTTCTCAAAATTAAAAAATTATTTTCCTAAACATGCTACCGTCTACCACCTGACAAAGGTGGGATTTACCAAAGAATATAATGCAATCTTTTCGGCTTTAAAAATAGCAAATGCAAACGTTTTCCCGTAAAAACGCGAATTGGGTAAAAAAAAGTAATGGCACGTAGGAAGAACATGGTTATTTCGTCCCCATAATATAAGTTACATAACACATAACACGCGAGGTTTTTCCAAGGTGTAACATAAAATGTAAGCCGAATCTACGCGTGAACATTAAAAACATGCCGGTGTTATGACGCGATAAAAAAATATTTTTCCTCAATTTTTTAATGGTAACGATTTCGTTTTTCCTACCAACACATCTAGACGTAAACAACGATCGTTACTTTCCGTTTCTCGGCATTTCCCAACGGAATAAACCAACAATCTGTTATTTTCCCTGATTAACTTTTTTCCACAGGGATGCTGCGCTGTCAAACAATATGAATTCAAACTTACATTCGATTCTGTCAGAACAATAACTTGCGTGATGGCGAAAACAAAGCGTCTGGTAATTGCTTGTAAGTCAAGTCCCTTCAATTCCCCAGTTTCCACAGATCCCCCTTTTCCCCAGTTTTCCCCAGTTTTCCCCGGAATCCACTATTTGCTCGGAGATGAACGTCAATCTCAGCCGGTTACAAAATATGTAATTATATTTTTGACAGCCAATCAACTAACTTCTAACGAGATCTGAGTTTAGAAACATGAAAAGAATAAACTAATAGAAACTGAATCCCATTTGCTCTAAACTTTAAACACATCATGGTAATTGTGCAAAGATATATCAGTATCTACCGAGGGCAGGTCTGGAATTCGGAAAGGGCTCTTTACCTTTCGTCAACAACTTTAGTAATCTAATATCGTGATTGAATTTGACTCACACAGTTAGGTAGACATATCCATCGATATTTTTAATGATTTGAATAATTATGTTATTTCGCATAACTATATAAAATCGATTCTTTTATGTCTCTTCTGGTGGGATTTCGCAAAGACAAACATGTTTTTCAGTAGAGTAGATTGAAATAAAATTACTGTATCATGGATATAATTTTTCTATTTAGAAAATGTGTAAATTAAGATCATCTTGAGATATTTAAAAAAAATATATATACCTTTTACAAAAAATATTATTCAAAAATTCCCGATAAACTACATTTTTGTATTCAATTTTATTTTTTTATAATTCATTGTAATATTTAATCATTGAAGAAGATAATATTAACACATCCCAAAAATCCGAAAAAACAACAAAAAATAAAAAAAAGATTTCAGTCGCATCTGGGACTCGAACCCAGGACCTCTACCTACCCGGGGTAATCGCTTAACCAACTTAGCTAATGAGACCAGTTCAATTTACGCCATCTACACCGATATCATACTTCAAGTTCAAGACGTGTTAATATTATCCTCCATTTTTAAAAATCCCATATTATTGGCTGCTATCCTTATGATGATTTCAAAGTTTCTACCCGAAATCAATTGCAATCGGAATAGAGTCTCCGACATACCTACCCCATTTTTATTTATATGAGACATCTATTGAATTATTTTACAAGTCTTTTTTTGTAGTTTGTCTAACAGGAGCTAGTTGTTCAAGACTCAAAATTTACAGTTGAGTTTACAGAATATATGTATATATATGTAAATTAAAAAAAAAAACATATCTATCAAACTTAGAGCATAAAAATATTTTCATTTTCTGTTGTTTTTTCGGATTCGTGTTTCATTTGGGATGTGTTAATATTATCTTTTTCAATGATTAAATATTACAATGAGGTTTACAAACTTCAATAAGATATAAAAAATTGAATAAATATTTCTCAAGAATCACATTCAAAAACATTTCTACAAAAACATAAAAACGTAAACGACAATAATAAATCGTACATTAAATAATATTTCCTTATTATCTAATACAAATAGTTTCTTCCGGGTAGCCAAGTTTTCAATATATTTATTAGCTGTTTAGTTTTAATACAGTTTTTTTTTTTATTTCAGCGGAAAACATATTTAAACAGCTAGGGAATCATGTGATCTAAAGTTCTTTGTCCATATTTGTTTGTATGCTTATTAAAATAATAAAAAAAACATTTTTTTTTGAATCATGGTCTTCTTGAATGATATTTACACACGCCTTTTTTATTGGATACACAGAATCTGATATCGTTGTTGGACAATTCAATTCTTCGTAACGTTTCTACTATATTAAGAAATAATATCGGTTACTGTGAAAACGATTTTGGTTTCCACTACATTATAAAAATTAAATGCTGTTCAACAGAAATAGTGATCTTTGTGACGTTGAGTAGTTTTAAAAATATAACTCGGCTCTTTTGATACACCCACATAGATGACTTTCATGAAATCATTCTAATACTGATTACACATCGTATGAACCCATTTACTCCCCTGAAAAGGATTGTCTTCAACGTTCTCCCTTCTGCAATTACAGATATTCTATGATATGCTGTCAATACCACAAAAATTCTTCGAATCTGAAACATGTTTTGGTGCTTAAGCTCATAGCTACAAAAACAGGAATTTTACTCAGAAGTCAGAAGGCCTCCCATCATAGCTTCAATTGATCCTAATATGAAATATTTGTCTTCCTATCTCTTTGTATTGAAACAAATAAATAAATACGGAAAAATCTTTCATTTCCTCCACGAGATGGCAGGCTGTCTGTTACCGCCATATTACTTGTGTCACATTGATTTATTTTATCGAATGCGAGGAATATGTATGCGATGTATCGTTAGTTTGTCACCTGGCCGTGACGTTTACAGTGTCGCTGTGATCAGTTAGAGATGAAAGGAATTTTGTTGATTTTAGTCAGGATGTTGGCAAACGAGATTTGAGGAAGATATTTTTGACAAGATGTTTCCTGTTCCTGGAGAAATCACTCAGAATTATTATATATCATTCATCGCCATTAATAGCGTTATGTTATCAGTTTGATAGTAAATTCTAGGGTTTGGTTACTCGTACGTAAAAGTACCAACCTATTTGTCAATAAAACTCATGCATAGGGCGTTTCAAAGTAACTACCTCTAATGCAAAGTAATTAAAAAAAATATATACATTTCAGACATGACAAAATATTTTCGAATAAAAACAAACACGACGTATGAAGTTTTAAAATGATTTGTTTGAACAAGACATTTTATAAATGTTTTCGTAGGCGATCAAGTTTCAGTTGTACCCAAGCTTTACAGATTTAAATATTATTATCTAGCCATTGTTTCAGACATAAACTCACATGCATAATATATATAGTTTCGAATTGCTATCCCACTTTGGGTGTAAATGTTGCAACGAGGGGTACCGGGCACGCTACGCTTCTTTGTGTAGAAGCGAACAACACTAATGCAGCAAAGAACTCACCAATCACAACATATACCCCTACGAAAAAATAAAAGACTTATTATTATTAAATTAATATAAAGCTAAACTTTGTCTTAAAAATTTTATTCACACTCAAATGAAATTCTTGATTGCATAACTTCTATACACTTCTCCACATCATCTCTACGCACACTTTCTTTCTTTTTATTATTATTAGTCACACATACTAGTTTAGAATCATTTTCATCCCAGACCAAATTATTAAGATGTTGTATGACATTTGTAATAGGTACTTTCAGAATGTAAATTTTAATATACTAACCCTTATCATTTCTAATAAAATGTACTGTGTATATTTAAATAAATAAATTAATATGTAAATACACATAAATAACTGTAAAAAGATAACAATGTACCTACTTAAAAATCAAGAATATAGCATTTATATCTTGTGCACCCGTTCATAACGGGTCGTTTCTCCGACTCGCTTTTGTATAATGAATTAAAAAAATGGTAACAAATTATTATAAGTAATAATTATTAACCGGAAAATCATACAAATTGAATAATTTAAATATATAATAATTTTCGAATTGTTTCGAACAAAAGGTCGCGGGTTCGTGTCCCGTCGGCAGCATGTATTTTTTTCTCGGAAGGTTATTCAATTTGTATGATTTTTCAGGTAATAATTATTGCTTATAATAATTTGTAACCATATTTGTGCTATGCATAAAAATCTTGTCTTATAAACATTAGTTTATCATTTATAAATAATTTAAAAAATCCTTCCTATAACCCCTTCCTTGACCTGCCTTACAATGCTGCCCGGCCGGGATTCGATATAGTTATCACGTCTTTACACCGTACAGACAGGGGCGCTCTCGTGAGGTGTAACAAAAAAAGGATAAATAAGTTTTTGTTAAAGCATGGGTTAAGGCACACAGATCCTGTAATTGTAGCCTCAAAAAGGTACCTAAACCTTTTCCTTACATAATTTTATACAAGTCCAAGCTACACAACGACTGAATAATGTTCAAGTTTGCTAACTTCACTTCAGTAAATTGTACGGGAAGGAGAAACAACCCATATTTTGATGTATTTTTTATAGATGTTCGGCAATAAAAACCACTTACTTAACAATTTTTCGAACAACTCTTAACAAATCACCAACTTTTGACATATCTGTGAATAAAATTGCGGAGCTATACATTTTGCAGTGGACCCAGTGGAGTTGTGAAAAGAAAATTTGAGAGGTTTTCCGAACTACCCAAATAAGTTAAGAGGTATAAAATGTACACGAGAATTGCCAACTGAGTGAATATATAAAATTAGTTGAATTGAAACGAAGTAAATTTTTAGAAAAATGTGGAAATCCTGTTTCATTTAATTTAAAAAAAAAAAACTAAGTTATGTATTATGATTCTAAATATATAATATATTTTGATGGTACTTACCTGCTGCCTACAAATAAAGTAACATAAAAATGAATAAATAATCACTGAAGATCTGGGTTCGATTACCAGATGCGACTAATACCTTTTTATTCTCTTTGTCTTTTTCGGTTTCATGTTATATTTGAAACTTGTTAATATCTTTATTCTTCGAAATTCCAGGGATTTAGAAATTCTAACCTTAATAACTTAGTATACATATTTAGTTCGTAGTCAAGTAAAATATGACTCCTCGATCTGGTCCCCTATTTTAAAATACATTCAGATTCGATCAAATGATATATGTTGATTAATATTCCCAACATAAACTTGATAGTGGAGTATAACGTAATAAGTAACTTTATGTAAATGTTTTTTTTTAAAGAAAGACAAATATTCACGGGTTACGAATGCGGAAGATCTTGCTTGTGTTGTGATGGAGGTCTTAAAATCACGGCGCGTGAATGGGGGGACCCAGACGCGATGCCAACTCAGCCACTGACCGGTTTAGTTGTAATATTTCACGAACACCTCACTAAAATAACCTGTTTTGAGGTGTTCGCGTGTTCTAGATTAAGTGTTTTTGTATGTTGGGTTAGTAGCGGTTATAGAACATCGTAATTATAAGTGGACATAATAACAAAGAAGTTAAAAGAACGTTTTTTTCAGTAACTACACAGAGGAGGGTCTGAGGGAAGTAATTTCCCTCAAAGCCTATGTCATCTTTGGGGACGCTGCGTGGAGGGTCTTTTAGAGGATAGGAAGGAGTAAACCTGGGTCTTGAAGATACCCATGTTGTAGTAAGGAGGAAATACAGAGGCCGGGAGATCATTCTACAGCCGAGCTGTTGAACACAAGAACGAGTCATAGAAGCGACCCGTTCTCATATGACAAATGTCAACCGTGTGCAAATATATGGTGCCGAAGGGATCAATAACGCTAGTTCCTCAGAGCATCATCCATAGAGACATCGGTAGAACCAGAACAACATTCCCATTTGACGTCTATGTTCCAAAGTTTGCAATCCGTTTGTTAAGATAGGCGAATCTGTCAAACAGATTGTCCATTTCTGCACAGAGTCAAGAGATAATTGAAGCAATTTAGAAAGAAGAAAACATCCGTAAAAGAGAATTCGGACGCATTTAAAAAAAAATGTTTATTCAGTGTCCCTTATGAAGTAGATCTATTACATTATAAAATTACTAAATATTTTGTGTGGGGAAAACGTGTTGAAAAAAAAAAATTGTGTCTTTAAATTTGTTCCAGTCTGAAATTTTTGTTTCATTTTATGTGATGGTGATCTGCAGGTCGTTTCAAAGAGGAAGGCATGCAGTTTAATGACATAACACGTGAATAAACTTTGTCTGCGGATGGTGTGAATAACCTTGTGGTTAAGATGAATGCATTCGCTCGAGTTTCTGCCATTTCAGAATTCAATTGGCAGTCGTGTGTCTCTTTCTATCATAAAAAGGCTGACAAAGTGTGAGGGAGACGCAAACAAAAAGGTAGGTAAAAATAACCCCGAATTTATCGCTAACTAAATGTAAAGTTTTGACGCAAATTAAACAATTTTTGTCATCATATTCCTGAGGCAGGTTAGAGACTTTTTTTTTCAAAAATAGTATCCATTTAGTTACAAATATTTGCCAAAGTTGCCTCCTAAAAATATGAATAAATTGTCATCTTTGGTGGCTTATATTTTCTAAATTAAAAAAAAAATCAATAAAATACTTCTAATATGTACTAGATATTTACTAAGCATTTAATTAAAAAAAATGTATTTAGGTATAGGTGAGTACTTTGACCTCAAATCCAAAATTAAGTTTTGTATGAAGCAGTCAGCGCAGACGTTCCTCGGAACGGTTTCTGATCGGTGGATACTAAACATACACGATGAAGTTCGCCACAGACCGAGTATTTTACGTTTGGTCAACCGATGACATCACAAAATTAATAAATGTTTAACGGATTCATTGTATGAAAATTGATCTAGTGCTGAATTAAATTTTACTCTTGCCAATAAGTTATACATTTCTATAGAAGAAGCCCATAAATAAACCCACGCGCACACAATGCCCGAATGTTGGGTCTCCGTATAATAGCGTCTATTTTAAATCAGTTTTTACTTCTCAACCGTCCTCGTCTCTAACTTATTCCCCTCCCCACTCCTTTAAGCCTCTCAAAATACTCCAATTTGGGATACCATAGGTCCACTGGCTTCGAGCAGTTGATCTACACTCATTTTAAGAGCTCTAATTTTTTTGGTTACTAACTAACTAACTAACTAACTAATCATCACGCCGTTTCTCCGCAGGGGTACGCAGAGACAACGGACCTCCAAACAACTCGATCTTGGCATACACTTCTTGCTTCATTCATATTCATACAACGCCTCATACATTCTCTTCTGTTATTCCGACATCTGACATGACCCGACTCGAGTATTTGATTCACTTGATCGGGCCATGTCTTCTTCGGGCGCCCCCGGCATCTTCTTCCATTCACATTCGCGTGATATATTCTCCTTACACTCCTCTCCTCGTTCATTCGCTCTACATGCCCAAACCATCTAAGCGTCCCTTTCTTATCAGCCTTGCATTCTTTACGAATCTCAACATTTTTCACACGATTATACATGGTTTTACCACACATTCGTCTCAAAGATCTCATTTCTACAGCATTCAGTCTACTTTCATCTTTCCTCTACCAGTTCCATGCCTCACTGCCATACATCGGGGTTGGTATCAGCATTCCATTGTGGACTGCTAGCTTCGCTTCCTTAGACAACTTTTTTGTTTGCGCCAACCGCGTTCAGTCCCCCGTTAATGGAGTTTCCTGCATTCACCCTTCTTTCAATATTCCTATCAGTCTTTCCATCTCTCGTAAACATACTTCCCAAATACACAAACTCATCGACCTGCTCCAAGTATTCATCATTCGCAACTATATTGCACACTGTTTTCGTACTCTCTATTTCAAACACCATGACTTTGGCCTTATTTACATTCATCATTAGCTCATTCTTCATACATACTTCTTTCATCCTAGATACGAGGGAATGTAAATCTTCCATACTGTTAGAAATCAGCACCGCATCATCAGCATACAACAGGCAACATACTTGCAGACTACTCATTTTCGCCCCCAAGCCCACCTCTTTCAATTCTTGCAAACAATTATCCATGTATAGATTTAAAAACCACGGTGACATTACGCAGCCTTGCTTAACACCTTATGGGATGTCAAACCACCCCGTAAAATCACCGTTTGCCCTAACACATGCAACGCTTCCCTCGATTGCCTGTATAAGATTAGTATTCAAACCATACTTAGACAACATCTTCCATAACTTTTTCTGTCAACTCTGTCGTATGATTTTTGTAGATCTACAAAAGCACAGAAAAGTTTCTGTTTTTTTGCCAGAAACTTCTCTGTGAGCATACGCAACGAGAAAATCTTTTTTTGGTGAATTTTTAAAATTTTCCAAAGAATTTCCCTCAGAGCCTATATCACTTTTGGGAATGCTGTGTAGAGGGTCCTTTTAAGCGAAAGAAGGAGAGGTCTGGGAAAGAAAAATATATTAGGGGTGGGTAGGAATCTGGGGGTCTGCGCGTCCAGGAGTCCATCTCTCCCACTGCGGTACACGGCGATGATCGGTCGAGAGAGTGCTTTCCCGATTTGGTCCGCCACGCAGCTGGTTTGGCGGACACATCCATCGCCTAGACCTGAACAAACCTCACCCCATGAACCTGGGCACCTCTACTAAATCACCAAACGTAGCGAATTACTTGGGGTGACCTATGGCTGAGGTGTTGGTCATCCAATTAATGGTACCCATAACGCGCCTCCCTAATAAAAAAAACAATGGGCTAATCGGCAAATCTTACAATGATTTGATCATCTTGGCACTCCAACTCTTGTGTATATACTAAAAACGTAGACTGATATGAAACGCCTTGCGCTTGCATATGCGATAGCATGGCAACATTCTCGCTGTCGAGCTTTTCACTCTTGTGTGAATGCGGCTTTAGTTTCGCGCTACGAATATGTCAAACTCTACGGCTATAACTTACCGGTAGGGGGAGTACACACGGGTAATTAGTAACCCGTGATTACCTATAATTCGGCGTGTCACCTAAATACAGATGTTTAATGTATTAATCATGAATCACGATATTATTCCCATCGTCTGCTTAATAATTATTGTGGCCGATGAGAAATGTATCAGATACACAGACTGTTTGAACAATATTGAATGTGTAATTTTCAAACAAGTAATCCGCTATAATTAATAAGTACTTTGTTTACACCACTGTTTTTAATATATATCTACATGTTTCAGAAGCAAACCTCCCCTCATTATCAGTATAAACAGTATGATAAAATAAGCTCGGGATGTTTTTTTTGGAATAAAGTTGTGAATTCTTGCTTCTCATTAGGGTGCCATAATTGATTTGACAGCGAAAGTACCTATCTTCAAATAAAGAAACATTCATTTGAATATTTTATTTCATTCCAGAGTTTATTTTTTCAGAATATCTCTAAGTCATAAAGTTCTTAAGTAGGTACCTACTCGTGATATAGTGAAAACCTTCTTCTTTTGAATATGCAATTTGTGGCTAACCAGAGTGTTATATCTATGGGCTAACCTAAATAAAACATGGCGGGTTCAATGTTTTTCATACTAATTTTAAAACGTTATGGCAACAGTTTTACATATTGGATTTCATTCAAACTACTTTCTTAACCTTCCCGCACTAATACAAACAAACTGTGCTATTTTCAGCGAAACCGGTAGAGTAATTTTCGAAAACATCGAGGACAAAAAATAAACTTACATTGATTTTTATATATAATTATAGAAATAAATTATATATAAAATAATTACACGTCTGTCGAAGACATAATCTGCTATAATTTGAACAGATAAATTACAATTGCTTCTAATCGTCTGGAGCTAGTGAGACTATGGCATCTCAAATTGGGGTATGTTGTGAGGCTGAAGATAGAGGAGATGGGAAGATGATGGGGTAGAGGAATGTGGAGAAGTATCTCGCTATTCAGATCTGGTCACCAAACACAACTAAAGCTATTTCAAGAAATGTTTCGATTATTTTTAATAAATATATTGTGAAATAACACAAATTATTGAAATAAAATTTACTTGTGCAGGCCGGAATTTGAACCCGCGACCTCCGAATTCGTAGCCAAGAACCGTAGTCTGACGGCCTGCGTGGTCGAGGGGTAAGGCTCTCGACTACGAATCGGAAGGTTGCGGGTTTAAATCCCGGCGTGCGCAAGTAAATTTTAATTATTTTATTTATGTTCTCCTACAATTAATTTATTAAAACTAATATATGGTATATTTGTGCACGTTCCAGATTAAAAGATACTTTCAGTATCGGCCTGGTGAAAAACCACTATTCAGAATTGAAACGTTGCTTAAAATGGCTGTAAGCCGTGTTTGGTGACCAGATATGAATATATAAGTATTTCTCCACCTTCCTCTTTCCATTCTCCTTCCCATCTCCACTACCTTCATCTTCACAACATTCCTCAATTGGGAATGTCACAATCTAACTAGCTCCAGATGATTGGGAGCAGTTGGGATTCTTGCGCGGTATTCACATAAAGAATACAAAAACGTGGTTTTAGCACACACTCGCTTCGGGGATCTCATTTCTACAAATAATTAAAAAAAAATAAAGAAACCTCGACGAATATTATTTAGAATTTTTAAAATCATGGGATCTACCAAACCCTGGTTTAGGCTTTGATTTGATTGTTCTCTCAAATGTATATTTTTATCTTATTTTTGTAATTTCTTCATTCATGCATAATATGTATGTGCTGTTATTTTTCCGTTGCTGTTGTTTATTGCATTTCGTTTTACGTATATTGTGTAAATGGACAATGGTCCCTCAATAAAAATAATATAATTGAAATGTGTCCAATAGCACAATTATTTCCCATAAACTCATAAACTTCCCATTATCCCTTAATCATTTGTTCAGCTGACGCTTTGTCTCTCTCTCTAATATGGTAACCCATTATATAAATATTTTTCTCATTCTCTCTGTTACTATTTTAGATCTTAATTTCATGCTATCTCACTGTTCGTTTATTCTACGTTATGTTTTGTCTCATTCTATATGTATATATAAGCACACATAATACATTTTTTTGATTAGTTTAATTTTTTACCCCAATAATGCTTGTGTTAAGCGAAATCGGCGGGTTGTATCAACAAAGTAACTGTTAAAATAAAATCATATATCTTGTAAATTAAAATTATTTTTTTTTACATATTATCGCTTTTGAATAACTGGTTCCAGAAATTTCCTACTTTTGACATGAAAGAATCTGTACATTCGAATATCCGATATTTAAATGATTTCTTGTGATCCGACGCGTTGGCATGCGTATGCGTATAGGTATTTAATGTGACATTGATTTTTCAAAGCTTCCGTGTCACGGGGTGTTGCTAAAAGAACTTTATTGGGTTTGCTCGTAGATCTTCTCACCGGAAAGGATGTGCGTCAACGATGACAGAACCAAAACAATTTGGCTTTATTTGCAGGTGAAGTCATGCTATTCGCGTTCAACCCTTGATGGAATTCACTTTCCACGCGGTTTTCCTGGAGCCTGATTCCGGTTATGAGGATTTTACTTATCCT
>JAHDVE020010940.1:0-30101 GCA_022606495.2 Halesus radiatus
CGGGTATAAGTTCCCACTGTATATAATTAATATTATACAATAATTTTTTTTTTTTTTAAATCTCATGTTAATTAACTCTGATGGATTACGACATATTTTTTGATACATGCAGTACTTTTTAAGAGAAAATTGAAAGCTCTTTTCATATAAAAATAACAAACAAACATCGATGAACGGTTTTTAGACATTGGGTACTTTTTTATTATTTCTTTGCATAACAATATTTTTAATTGAATCATTATTTTTTCGCTTTACATTCTTGTAAAAAGTATTTGTAAAGTTTATTTGCCTTTTGTTACTTAATTTGGACATTGCGCACTTTTTCTTTTTTTTTTCTGTGTAACACAATCTTAAATTCATTAATTGGTCTAAATATTATTTTAAAGGTTTATTTATCTGTATCATATTAATCAGAGAGAAATAGCTAGAATGCAGTCGAGTTCTCCAGATATTGAATATTATTTCGGTATGTATCTGTATTTTCTCCTTAAGTAAATAAAAATAAAAAACAAAATAAAAAATTTTAATTACTAAACACAAATAAAAAAAAAAATAAGAACGATTTATCTAACTTTTAGAAACACTGGTGTATAGAAAATTTCCCGCATTTTCCGTTGTTCCAACAGCACTGTGATGACATATCATGTTGCATTTGGCGCGAAAACACGCAGTTGGAACGGAAGGTCAACGACTCGAACATTTCATGCCTGCTCCTGCGCCTTTCTCGTTAACAACCGGGGCTAGTGTTGCAACAGTGGAAAATTATACATCATAATAATTATTACCCGGTTGATTAGCAATTTCCGTGATTGCATTCAGAGTACTTACCTAACCGCACAGACGATCGTTTTTCAATGAACGCAAAGGTCTAGGCTTTGGACTTGCGTGTTGTATTTCTTATTATAGAAAGGCTTCCGTGGTCCAGGGGTAAGGATCTCGACTAAGAAAGTTCGCGAGTTCAAATCCCGTAGTAAAAGTAAATTTTAATATATTAATTTTTGATCTTTCTCAATTAATTAATTTTTAAAAAATTATTGTGTATTTGCGCAATTTCCAGAGTGAAAGGCACTCTCAGTATCGCCCTGGTGAAAGACTACCATTCAGAATTAAAAAGTTGATTGAAATGGCTTTTAACCGTGTTTTGGTGACCAGATCTGAATAGCCAGGTATTTCCACACCTTCCTCTGCCCCCTCTCCTTCCCCTCGTCACAACTTTCAGCCTCACAACATTTCCCAATTGGGGATGCCATAGTCTGACTAGCTCCAGACGGTTGGGAGCAGTTGGGTACTCACATAAAAAAATATATGTATTAAAAAAGGACCCTATCTATTTTAATCGATAAACATTACAAATGATAATGTAACATTTAACAAAATTAAACCAATCGGTACATGAAACGAATCAAAATTTGGACCCGTTGGAATAACATGGTGCCATCTGACACGGCAATGTTATGCGATAATGAGCCTTAAAGTTACCCTCTATAGAGCACATTATCGCATGACATTGCTGTGTGAGATGGTAGCTTGTTATTCCAAGGAGTTGATTTGAAAACTGTCCGTACCTCACAGAATAATGAATTTTAATTATCACAATTATTTTCTGAGTAAATCGGTTTTTAATTAATCATTAGAAATAAAATTGATTGGGGGTAAATAAAATCATTTAAGTATGTCGTCTCAGTGTGGCCGAACCACAAAGGATTTGAACGTCGAAAATACTTTGCAGAACTTAATAATAATATTATTAAATTTTATTTAGGTACGACATTTTTAATTTTTTATAATCAACTCCTTGAAGTATTCGGGGCGCTTTCGGGAAACGCTTTTTAATTGATTTATTTTTTTTTATTAATGAAACATAGGTATCTACATACCAGTGGCGTGCTTTTCTCTATTACCAAAAGGTAGGCTGTGTCTAGTTTTTCGGGAATGAATTGTGCATTGAATATTTAAAAATTACTTATTTTATTATCATATTCCGCTGATTTTTATGGCCAGCTTAATAAAAAAAATAAAAAAATAGCTCATAATTCTTAGGGTGGGCACAGCTTTTCAGCCTTTATGGACTGAATGCCAGTGTTAATGCATTGGTCTTTAAAGTATGTGTTACGTCATATTTTAATAATACTCTTCCATTGAAAGCATTTGCTCGTGGATGGAAGAGGAGTGTACATTAATGCAGTCATTTGTCAATAGTTAAATAATGTATGGTACTTGCATTATTATTAATAAAACATTATGTGCAATAGTATGTACATTGCAGTTTTATTGTGGAGGAAATATACATATTAATAAATGTGGTATCTAGAAGTATTTATAATTAGTGTAAGAATTATATCGTAACAGTGATAATGTATTTAAAGAAATACATAATAATATTTAACAAATACACTATAAATTGTCAACTCCTTGGAGAGTTCAGGGCGCTTTCAGGAAACGCTTAAAAATTGTTAACTCCTTGGAGAGTTCAGGGCGCTTTCAGGAAACGCTTAAAAATTGTTAACTCCTTGGAGAGTTCAGGACGCTTTCAGGAAACGCTTATAAAACGTTAATTCCTTGGAGAGTTCAGGGCGCTTTCAGGAAACGATTATAAAACGTTAACTCCTTGGGAGTTCAGAGCGCTTTCAGGAAACGCTTAAAAATTGTTAACTCCTTAGGAGTTCGGAGCGCTTTCAGGAACGCTTAAAAATTGTCATCTTCTTGGAGAGTTCAGGGCGCTTTCAGGAAACACTTATAAATTGTCATCTCTTTGGATAGTTAATGCAGTAGTAATAATTTATTTTTTAAATTAAACATTTCCGTGTTACAAATAACCTGATAATATTTTAAAATCACCCTGGTGAAAGACCAGCATTCAGAATCGATACAGTGTTACTTGAAATGGCTTTAGCCAGGTTTGATGACCAGATATGAACAGAAATTGCTTCCCCACCTTCCTTTTCCCACCTTTTCTCCTCCTCACTACCTTCAACCTCACAACATACGTCAATTTGAGAAATCATCCCAGAATTTTTCTAAATCGTAAAAATGTCCAATAAAATGAACGAAAGTCTACCAAAATAAATCAGATGATGAAACTTGTTAAAATATCAAACAAAAATTAAATTAACTAACAAAGTTTTCAAGTATAAAATCAAGAAAAAATTGGCAGGAATACTTACATAATTAAGTTTATAATAATTATTTTTATAAACAATAATTATTAGCCTGAAACACTCATCCAAATTGAAAAAAACCTTTCCGAGCAAAGATAAATGTCGCCGACAGGACTCGAACCTGCACCCTTCTGATGTCCCGTCAGATGCTCTACCATTGAGCTACGTCGGCTTATCGCAAACCCGCCAAGTTAATCAATATATACTAGTGTTTCATTCAATAATTACTGTTTTTATTATAGTTTCACCTGGTAGAGCATGTGACCGGACATCAGAAGGGTGCAGGTTCGAGTCCTGTCGGCGACATTTATCTTTGCTCGGAAAGGTTTTTTTCAATTTTAATGAGTGTTTCAGGCTAATAATTATTGTTTATAAAAATAATTTTTACCCTTTGCGCTATGCACAAAAATCTTGTCTTAAGTTTTTAAGAACTTTAGTTTATCAATTAATAAATTTATAATAACTTATTGAAGCTTGTAAACCTCATTGTAATATTTATTCGTAATTCTTATATTTGAAGTATGATATCGATAAAAAAAATAACCTAAAATAAACTGATCACATTATTTCAGTGGTAGAACTTTGTCCCGGGAAGACAGAGGTCTTGGTTTCGATTCCCATGTGCGACGAATACATTTTTTGTGTCTTTTTCAGTTTCATGTTTCATTTGAAATGTATTAATGTTACATCTTATCAATTCTTTTAGTCTACCTCGTAGACGAAAGCAGACTATTTTTTTAACAAGGATTTGCGTTGATGGGGAAAGATGTAGCGATGCTAGAGGAATGCAGAAATATCAGACGGTGTTATTAAGCTAATTAAATGCTAGCTAATCAGGTGCACCTACAGGCAGCTATTTACTTCCAAGACGTCGTACCATGGCACGGTTTGAATGCACTTGGAGGTGTTGCAGTAATACCAGATGCCATTTCATACGAACACAGTGTATAAAAAAATAACGTGATTTTTATTCGATTTTTACGATTTTTCATGTAAAATTGATAGAAATTAAATTCAGGTGTTCGTGTGTACTTGTGTGACTTGAGATTCTCGGCGGTCGCTCGCCGCCAACCGCTCGGTTTCTAAACAGAGCGGTTTCGTGTGAATACCAGTATTATAGGGCTCCGTACATCTCGACAACCGAGCGGTTTAAACCGTGCGGTTCAACCGCCCTGTGTGAATAAGCAGTAAGTATGTGCTAAATGAATTTTATATTGGGAAAACCCGATTGAAGTTGTTTCAGTACAATACAAACGTATGCATCTGCATCATTTGTTTTCATTATTTGTTCTTCCTCATGTCATTTCCACCTTCATGTATGTATGTGCAAAGTGCATAATACCGGAGTACCCATCGTGCCATTGTTCTCCATGTTACGGAATATTACCCATCCAGGAAAAAATCCATTACCAAGTGTTGTATAATTGCTAATTGGCAGTGTCAATAATTATTTACATTTCCATGAAATTATTAACAAAGAGGTTTGATCGTGTTGCCTTTCAGGTAGTAAAATTGGCGTGCTTCAGTTGATGATTTAATTGCTTCATTATTCTATTTTACTAACTCCCTTTTTCGTATTTTTATTCTTCATTTTTGGACCATGGTCTTTTTTTATTTTTTTTTAAAGAAAGTCAAATATTCCCTGATTATGAATAACCTGACAATATTTGAAAATCTCCAACTACCATCACAGTAAGTGGAAGATGTTGCTTGTGTCGTAAATGGAGGTCTTAGCCAGCCGAGGAATTGAACTCACGACGCCTGGGTGAGAACCAAACGCGATTCCAACCAAGCCACTCTGACTCAGACTCTCAAATATGCTCTTTTTTCCATACTTACCTATTTGTGTGATATTCTCTCAGAATCTCTCAGAATCGCCCTGGTCAAAACCATCACTAAAAGACGAAACTTTTCTTCAAATTTATTTATACTTTTTTTATTAGCGACTATAAAATTTATAGAGCGAGTACCACACAAGAGTTCCAGTTGCTCCAGAACATCTGGAGACAGTGAGTATGGGAAGGAGATAGGGTAGAGGAAGGTGGAGAAGTACCTGGCTATTAAGATCTGGTTAGTAAAAATGGTTTACGCCATTTCAAAGAACGTTTAGACACTGAATGGTGGTGTTTCACCAGAACGATACTGGACTATCTTCCACTCTCGACTTTATTATTTTAAATTAATAAATTGTGAAATAACACAAACTAATCAAATAAAGTTGACTTGCTCACACCGGGATTTGAACCCAACATAGAACGTGACCAATCAACCACAGAGGCCGTCAAAGGCCTAAATAGGAATTTTATAATAAAAAATATGGTGTAACTATAAAAATTCTACAAAATAATAGTTTAAAATACAAAGTAGTATGTTAATTATTATATTTTTGTGAACTGTTTGTTATTTTTATGTTTTTTCTTAGTCCTCCTCACCGATAAGTCCTGTGCCTGGGAAATATTTAATTTGATGTAATTTAATTATATGGATCTTATATGTCGTCTTCAGTGCTGTTATTAAGGTTATTTCATTGACCTCTTTCAGCCAGACTCTAATTCTCGACTTGTACTCCAAAAACTTTTCTATTAGTTTTATATCTGGAGAAGGATGTTGTGGAGTTTTCTTGCAAAATACACGTAGTTTCTTTGTCTCAATATGGTTTTAAAACATGGAACGTTTTATCTGTAATTTTAATTTGATATAGCGTCATGGATACGTGGTCTAGAGGAGGTTCCGTATTTTTGAATAGTTTCAATAGCACATTTCTAACATTTGGTAAGTCAAAACTTTAATCGGAACTTCTATCGAAGGCGTTTTTATGGGTAAATTAAGTATGGTCTTGATGATTTCTTTTAGAAATATTTACAAAGTACTTAGATGTCGCAGATCCCCATCTTATAATTACATATTCGATTCGAGAATTACATAATGACAAGGGGTTTTTTTCATATTCCTTTATTTATCATATTTCTTAGGTATTTAAAGAAATGTATAAGAAGCTTTTCCATAATACCTTTTACATAAATACCGCATAAGAATCCCAACTGCTCCCAACCGTCTGGAGCCAGTGAGACTATGGCATCCCTAATTAGGGAATGTTATGAGGCTGAAGGTATTGGGGAGGGGAAGAAGAATGTGAGGAAATACCTGGCTATTCAGATCTGGTCACCAAACACTGCTAAAAGCCATTTCAAGCAACGTTTCAATTCTGAATGGTGGTCTTTCACCAGGGCGATGCTGAGAATATCTTCCACTCTGGAACGTGCGCAAATATACTATACATTATTTTAAAATGCATTAATTGTGAATAAGCACAAATTAATTAAATAAAATTTATTCGCGCACACCGGGATTTCAACCCACGGCCTTCGGATTCGTAGTCGAGAGCCTTACCCCTCGATCTTGGAGGCCGTCTTTAATGTGTATGTCCCATCTAAGATTTTCATCATTATACTACTCCTAGGTATTTTATGCTTTCTGATTTTTTTTTATAATGGGTCAGTTGCATTGAATATTATTTCTTTGGCATTTATGTAATTTTAGATCTAGTGATATTAAAAGCCAGATACTTCCTAACATCCACTCCATCTTTTTTCTTTCTCCATACCCTTCAGCCTTTCACGACATGCTAATTGGAGAAAGTCTCACTGATTCCGGACAATTAGAAGCAGTGTTGACTCTTGCGGCATTCGCTTTAAAATAAAGAGATGATAAGAAACTCTATTTCATATTTGATAAAAAAAAAATTATAAAATCTGGCAAAAATCTCTGATGTTTGCAGTGTTCTAAAAATGTCTAGATTGTTCCACAGTCTTCTACAGCTTTCTATCAAGTTAATTTGCCAAAGGCACTATCCCAATCATAAAAATGTAGTTCTAATATCTGCCCAGGCATACATTAGTGTTTCGATTAGTGGTCATGAACTTAAAAGATAATTAGAAATGGATATTCAATAGATTTGATTAGAATTACTGTTGTACTTGCACAAACACGCGAGCGGTAAATAACAAGGAACACAGAGAGGAACTTCGTGGGTTTATATATACTTACCTACTTGAATGATTAATACATATTTTTATAAGCTGGCCGAGAATTTTGAGAAGACTTTCCAACATAGATTTTTTTTCAGAAATTGCTCTTAGGCTGAAGCAGTCCAAAATTAATTTAAAAAAAAATCATCATGTGTTTTCCTAACTACAACCACTTTAAATAATCGTCTACTGGAACGGTCAGCTATTTTATGCGTTTGCTTCACGTTTTAATATTTTTATTAAAATCCTCCTGAAAAGATCTCAACATAATTTATCTCATCGTGTTTTCTTCCCATTGTTGTAGTCGGATCGGGTATCCATGGCTTCAAGAAGGCACCACCGGGCGTTCTAGTTCTGGGCTACGTCATCGGCCTCCGTCCATTTTCAGCCCATTCTCCGAGCCGGCCAACTGGATGCCATCCCTTTGGAATCGCACACAGTATTTTTAGTAGATTTTGGTCTTCTAGTAATTTGGGTATTATGTCCAAGCCACTTCATCTGTGACTTTTCTGTGAAGAGTAGCAGGGATTCTATGCTAAGCACATCTCAGATCGTCGAGTTTCCAAACTTATCCCATTTTGTGACTCCTGCCACTTCTTTAAAAAAACGCGTTTTAGTTTTTAATGTATCAAACATTTTAAAACCAGCATTTTTTTTACATCTCATTTCATACATAATCCCATTCTACTTCCTCTAGTCTAATTATTTCTGAATGTGTCTTAACCCTAGAATGGAAGCGATCTTCATTATCCCATTAATGAAAGCGAGAAGTATAGTTTACTCCACTTTAAATTAGGTGTTTTTCTCTTATCTTTAAAAAAATTGAATCGTTTAGGGTAATAAATATTTTGAACACTAATAATAAACACATTTACTGCTTAAATTGATCAAAAATATGCATAATTCACTCGTTTATTGTGTCTGAGTAGCGATCAGTAAATTGGAATCAATAGTTCCCACCATACAATGAGACCTTAAATTTCCTCAGTAAAAAAATATTAACCTTATCTACGAGAAAAAGGCGCAGCCTGCTTCTATGGAGATAAAAGCATTGCTAAGGAAATATCTCAAGAGAAGCATATCTCGAAGAAAGCTGGCGAGATCGGTCGGCACTTCGGTGAAAAATTAGTCAGAATTTAAATAAAATAAATTTTATTCCTCGCTTCCATTCAAGGGTTAATCTGAGTCAATGATCGATACACATCTTAAATATCTCTTAATATGATGCTGTGTGACAAGTTTTGGACAGGTTTGACATTCTCCGTCATTAATCTGATTCGTTTTTACCACCTCCTCCGTGCAGCACCGACATCTCTCACCATCCGCATTCGCATCACTTCATCACTCGTTATTTTGGGTTATTGACCAACTGCTGCCGAATCCGGTTCTGATCGCTCGGCGGAAAGAAAGTTACCTACCAGAAGTAAGTGTTCACCTACTTTTCGGAGTCGAAGAGCGTTGACACTGCCACAGTCAATAGCCTAAAAAATTACCCAATACATTCATACCGGCGCCTTCACACATGAACTTCGGAAGTCCACGCATAATACCGTATGGGTACCTTATTATACAAGTTCAATGGATTGTAAATTACAATATGCTTTTCGTCTAGTAATACTAACTGTACTATGTGAACAGGAGGTTCTGAGGGTGGGGATTATATATGGAGGGCCACTTTAAGGTATGGAAGAAGTCATTCTGGAACTCGAAGATAGTAGGAGGAAAAAAAACACAAAGGCCACATAAGGCTGCTGATCAAAACAGTGATCAACATGTTGAGCACGCATTTAGTGTATTTTTCTGCTGTGCATCCGTGACCAAGGGATCAATGGCGGTAGTTCTTTGCGCATCTTTAATTGAATTACCGGTTACAAAAAATACTCCCCGCGTTGTAAAAAATTCTAAATCGAGGTTTATAGATGAAACTGTTTGTTTTCATCAATCTTTTTTGTGCTCTACAAGATCGACTGTGGAATGATCATATTTCATATCTCCTACCACGTTGGTTAATTCCTGAAACAGCTTAACTTTTTCCTCTAATAATAATTATAATAAAAATACTTTAATGATTTCTATAGGGGCATTTTTTGTGAAAAATCACCTCGAGGGTGCTGTAAAAATGTAATTTTTATCCAATGCTCCACGCTATAACTTATTATAGACAATCATTGTATGTACAATGCATTTGAACAATGAACGGGATGTCGCATTAAAATATACAGGTTATTAATTTTATGAACAGACGGATAATATTATACAGGACCATGCTTATTTGGCATGTCACTTGAGATAACACTGTTTATCAGCAAAATTTATACACAGTTTGCACGCAGAGGGCATAGTATTGAAAAGCACATTATGAACGATACTATTTAATCCTGGTATTTATTTTATCAATTATTTATGTTCCTACTCGTATTTAGGAAAGGGAAATCATATTTGATGATGGGTGGTACGTAAGAGTATTCCTAGTTATATGGGTAGTACAGTACAGTGATTTGATTGGAATTTATCTTCCTAAATGTGATTCGTTCTTCGATAAGAAACGGATTGAAGTATGAAGCTTCGAATAATGTTAATAAAATAAAATAAGTGTAATTTGATTAAAAAACATATTAGATAGATTCCTCAGTGTCTTCAAGATGACATTGAACCGACTATGAGAACCCTTTTTCTGAACACCTCCATATATTCATATATATATTTCTGGGTCACATATTTTCAGAGATCATGGTAAATGGCTAATGTAAATAACTGTTACGATTGCCAATAATCATAATTCTTCCACTTCTGAAGCTGGTGGCTATCGGCTATCGTCAGGGCTGTCTTCAGCTCGATTGTAAGTAAACAAAAATTGTATTACGCCGTTATTACAAGGTCAGTAAACTGGCGAAACAGATTTTGGTAGAACGGGATGTTTTTGTTTACCTGTGAGTTTATAATTGGTGGGAGAAAGTTTATAGTGAAAAGGGATCACTGACTCTTCTGAATGGCGTATGAGTTAAAGATTTCTGGATATACTCGAGAAGAAGATTCTAGAAGAATCTTTGGAACTTTGCAGAAAAGTGGCGTCGAAAGTAATATATGAAGTAGGTAATAAGTAAAAGTGTGAAAATATATCCCGGAAGTAATAAATCAGTGTCACCCCGTGGAGACACAGGTTAGTTAAGTGAATCAAAAGCTGGAGTGAGTACATTTCAAGTATATTCGGTTGGGTAAAGTTGTGAGGCGGGTTAATGAAGGGACCGGACGAAGAGATTTGTGAACAAGGTATGCATTGAAAAGTTTTGGATTAATTTAGGGATTAATCGATGGCCTCCGTGGTTGAGTGGTTACGATACTCGGCTACGAATCCGAGGGTCACGGGTTTTAAATCCCGGCGTGCGCAAGCAAATTGTATTTGATTAATTTCTCTTATGCCATTACTCATTAATTAAAAAGTTATATAGTATATTTTCGGCACGGTAGATACTGCCAATATCGTCATGGTGAAAGACCGCGATTCAAAATAGAAACGTTGCTTGAAATGACTTTAGGCGTGTTTGGTGAACAGATCTGAATGGCCAGATACTTCCCCACCCTCCACTCCTCCATCATCATCTTCTTCATCTTCCCCCCTTCCCACAACATACCCCAATTGGGGATGCCATAGTCTTATTGGCTCAAGACGGTTGGGAACAGTTGATAGTCTTTTGCGCTACTAAGATAAAAAATAAAAAAGGGAAGAAAGACGAATGACTGACTTTAAACACATGTGATTCGCTTTATAAACGAAAGATGCAGAGAAAGGAATCATTCTCATGATTCCGACATCATCTGTGAACGATTTTTCCGTTCTTATTTGGAAAATTTTTCGCTGATGCAATTTCGTCCAAATTATCAAAGCTACCGGTTCCTCCTGAGCAGGCTCCACGTTAAACTACGCATCTCTTATGAAAAAAACGACTCGTTCTATTACTGCCAGCATCAACTACTGTAAAATGGACATTATGCCATTTCGTCGTGATTCACGCAAGGGATCAATACTTCTATTAATTTCCTCTGAGCAGCACTTATTTTAATACCGGCAAAACAAGATGATTGTATAGATTTATTTATTTGTAAGAAACAAACAGCTTTTAGTACAGATTTATATACAAAGGAAGTTTTACAAAAGCGAAGCCAAAAAAGTTTTTTATGCTAAAAGTGGTTGAGTAAGTATTTTTTATTACAAAAAACAAAATAAGAAGTAAAGGAGGAGAGGAAGAGGAAGATAGGATCGGGACAGGAGATGCTCTCGATACATTTTATAGGCGTGCATTACAATTTGTAATCGTACGTATTATTGCGGTTCGATATTTTGAGAGGGTATTGTGAAGAATGTCTATATTGTGAAATTGTGCGTTGTATTGCGCACAAATACGGGGAATTGGAGAATTTATCAAAAGATTGGTACAGCATGCGGGCAAATAAAAAAAAAAACGGTTTGTCGGGTTGGTCTTCATAACCTTCATAACCTACTAGATTACCTAAATATTCATAACCTACTAGAAACTTCGCGTGGCTACAAGATCGTCCAATAACCAATAATAATAATTGAATCCATGGCAACAAGCGTAGGTTAACTACGGTGGGTTAATAGCAAAACACTTAATATTGATAACATTACTGCTATAGAAAGTGCTACGCTATTTCGTATAGACCGCTGCCGTGATCTGAGAAGCACGGATTTTAAAATGTATTTTTTGACTTTTAAATTTCAATGAAACTGATCTTATCAATATTTTTTTAACCTTTCCAAATTATTTTGTTAAACCGTAACGGTATCAGCCAGCGTCTAAATGTGGAGAAATATTAAAAAATTGTTTTAATTAAATTATTATAATGGAAGTCACTCTTGATGGTTTGAGCATGTAGACCGAATGAACAAAGAAAGGAGTGTAAGGAGAATATATAACGCGAATGTGAATGGAAGAAGAAGCCGGGGACGACCGAGGAAGACATGGCATGATCAAGTGAATCAAATGCTTGAGTCGGGCCATGTCAGAAGTCGGAATAACAGAAGACAATGTATGAGACGTTTTATGAAAGTGAATGAAACAAAAAGTGTATTCCAAGATCGAGTTGTTTGGCGGTCCATCCTCTCTGCCTACCCCTGCCGTCAAACGGCGTGATAGTCAGTTAGTTTGTTAGTTATTTAAAGTCATTCATTGTATAGCCAACACCTTTGCCATAGGTCACCCCAAGTTGCGCCGCAGTGGGACGGATGGATTAATACGTTCGTTACTCCTGGAAATACTGACCACCAGATTAATAATAACCCCTCATACATTTTTCCTTCCCGTAACTTCCTCTCATTCCTTTCCTTTTAAAAACTTTCCACACGTAATACCCAAAGATGTCAAATCTGAGAGATGTTAAAAAAACTAATTAAGTTATTTAAACACTGTCAGTCTGTGAATAACACTGCACATTATGACAAAATACCAACCGATTTCGTCACAATTATGACTTTGGTAATCCAGATTAGCAGCAGTGAAATGTTAAGTGAACCCAATTAAAAAAAAAGTGAAAAATTCAAAGTAAATCCAAAAGCAATTGTTAGGTTCTGAAATGATAATACGTTTGGTTCCTACCTTAATTGCTATTTATTCAGTCCTTACCTACCCAAACCAATCGCAAAATTTTGAAAAAATGGAACACAGTGATCTGACAGTAATTGCTTTGATTGCTCTCTTGTTCGCGAGAAGAAAAACTGCTTTATAGGAACATGTTCGTTCTTGACATCATTCGGTAAGTATTTGGTTGTTTTTGTCCTCTTAAACCTTTAAACTGTCCCTTATTACAATTAACCAAAACCATCATTATTATTGTCGTCGTTATTTACATTCCACACCAGTTTTACATGCGAAATCCCACATTTTTCGTGTGGGTAGTTTTCGCGTGAAAAATTGTACAACAGCAATATTATTAATACAACTTGAAGAAATTTTCACCGAAAAAACTTAAAACTAAAACACGATTCACTGAAACTCTCACGCAAAAACGCAGCCGCGCTGTCGAAACTTTCTTCGGTACACATTCGCGCATTATTCACGTGTTGGAGCATCCGGCTGGCTTACATTAGCTTTGTTTACGAACAGGGTCAACGCCGCGTTCCAAATATGTTTGTGTGTTGGAACCAGAGTGACTGGGAGGTGTGTAGCGTATCCGATTGTGTCGAAGAAATTTTAAAAGGAACGAATTTTGGCAGAGCAAAAAATATTCGAAAACTTAAATATTGCAACAGCATTATTTTGGACAGTGCAAAAATAGACCATTTTCTGTAAAATTAAGAAAAAAGTTGAAAGAAAGTAAAGCTACCTTCAGTTAATTAAACGGTTAATCTGTTTTTGCCACTTAGATACATATTGCATGCGACGTTTATGAGAAAGAAAGAAAACAGAATTTATTAACGGAATAATAAACATATTTCATTCTAACAGTTGGCAAAAAGGTCACTGCTCAGCTACACATTTCGAAGCCCGGAATGCAGCTGGTTTTTAGCAGTGCGTGTAGAAATTAGATGAAGTTGAAGTTACATAAAATCTCTAAAAATAGAGTAGTAATAATAAATTACAAACATTTTTTTACAAAATCACTAAGACAGTTGTGCGGCTGACAGTACAGTCAGCAACCATCCGCTGCAGAACTTCTTGAAGCACTACAACGATGTCGACCTTCGAATAAATAGTGGTTTTTCTTCCCAAAGCTGTAAGTATCCTTAGATACAGTGGTTCGATGTCTGGGGAGAGCAAGTAAATGGTATTTTTGGCGTGAATTGTGTGCATGAGAGTCACGGGATCAACGCTGTTCGATAGGAACCTTCAAATTCATCAAATTGTACTTTTGATGTAACTTCCTTCTGTTCGATATACTATGCCGAAAACGGTAAGGCGAACGGTAGAGGCTCGCGTCTCGAGACATTACAGCAATTTGAAGAAATCCAACGTTGGATATATTGGCCTCCATCAATTTTTTAATAAATCTAAACTTTTTAAAATGTCACCTGCAGTTCATGTTGTCAGTTTTTTTATGTCTGCGGGCGACGCCTTTTGTGACACCAATGCGTCCCATTTTTACCTTCTTCCTTTGACAGATGCTCGATCTTTTAATTAAAGCTCACCGGGTTTGTCTTTAGGCGCTTGACAATGTCTCCTCGTTCCACAACATGGTAAGTATTCTATTTCCCAGGTAGTCGTCTTTCCATTAAGTCAGGAATTGGATATTGACATTATGAACGAATGTTTTTTTTAACATCTTCACATTTCTTACGGCTGTTGATGCTGTCCATTCCCAACAGCTGAAATCATTTCCTGAGATGGCAGCGTCTTTTTAATAGTCCTATAGTCCTACTATCTCACTAAATGATTTTCTATCAACATTTACTAGTTGTCTAGATCTTTTGGAATTTGGACTATCCATGAGCATCTTGAATTGCCTTATTCCTTGTGTGGTCTCCAACCAAAAGTTTTTTTTTTTACTTTGCCTGCTGCAATTCAAATGAAACTGGTCAGTAAGATTCCTTTACTGTTCCATTCACTCCGTATTAAGTGCAAACGGGTTACTTTCCTCCATTCCAAAATCTACGATCTTCGAGAAATTTCGCACATTTTCCATTTATCTCGGTGATTGTGACTGCACTCTTGCAAAAACTGCAATACTATAGATGCAGCTTTGCGAACATCACGCATTTAACAGTAATCAAGTTCATATTATTATGATATGTTTCTCTTGACATTGATTTTGAATATTCAAGGTAGAAAGGAAATACCCGAAGAGGAAATGAAAGAGCCGATTTGAAAGTTTCAAGCAATCACAATAATTGATATTATGTATGTCAGTGAATGTACGATATATGTAATTATTATCACGTGAAATGGGCAGACCAGACCGTGTATGGAGACATATCATTAAATTGTATCACCGCGTGGTTGGCAAAGAGGATGGAACGGTATAATATGTAAGCATACGAGTATATGACCAATTCTAAACAAATAAATTTTTAAAAATCTTTCAGTAACCTTGTTGTTTTTTGATGAGAATGAGGAACTCCAGTGAAAAACATAATGGCTAAAAATATATACATATTCATATAGATCAGAAAAGGCCGATTCTGAGTTTATTAAACATAATTTTATACGTAGAATTTATAAATAGTTATTTAAAAGTGAAACAAAAATCATATCGTCGAAACACCTTGTTATGTTGGTACCATTGCATTTGGAACAAATGACGTCAAATGTGCAGTCTGTTTTTGGATTAGTATAGAAATTTTTATTTATCGATTTTGTTTTGTGTTTTAAACATATGTTTTTTTAGTTTTGAAATTAAATCTTTATTTGGTCGACTTGGTCGAAATATTATTGATGAAAGTTATTAGAGTATTTATGAGCAAACCATTTATCAATACGGATATTATGATAATGTTAATGCTCAATACTATTATTATTCTCAGGGTTAAAGTTTCTAAAAAAGTACATAATTCTATTGCTTATGTTTAGTTATGGTTAGCTATAAACAGAATATAAACTCATGTTAAAAAGAATATAAACTCATGTTCGGTAAAGGTTTTTTTGATCAAAACCGAACGGCCATAGATTTGGAGCGTGTTGGTGAGCTTTGGAAAACTGAAAATTATTTGAAAACTGTGTTTAGAAAAAAAAAAACGAAATATACTGGTATTTAAGTTTGATTGTGATCATTGATAAAAAAATAAGAAAATGGACTGGAGTTCCTCATTTAAATAAATTTAATAATATGCACACTACTGGGTCCGATGTAAGTTCTTCTCTCCCTCTCTCAAATAAAGTACGCATATAGCAGAAAGAGACGTTATAACGGAGTCTTGTCTTAGCTTGAATAAGGTAACATGGAAACGCAGCTCGAATGTGTTGGAATTATCTTTATTGTCTCTTCATAATATTAAAATGTCTTCGGTATATTGGTTCATGTCATCTAGTTACTTGTAAATACCTTGTCGGACTAACACGGTACATATTATTATTTTTTGTCATATCATAGCTGAGGGTGTGTTACAACAACGCATACAGGCAAATTCTATAACTTCCAAGGTTCTGCAGTGCCTCTGCGGTGTTCACTCAAGGGAGGGTCCACTCATTCCCCGCCTTACTTCACCACCGATTAGCCAGCTTATGGGGCAGGACACGGAATTGTCGTGGCTGCATCCGAGTGGCTCAGCTCTCCACTCAATGAGCGATGGATGCAGATGATGCAGATACCACTCCGAAAGACGATCCCTTAATTAATTTTATTTGATGTTTTAAATTTTTTATTTTTTATTTTCATTTTCTTTTTTTATACGTTCATGTTTTAATATTCCTATTTTACTTTTTTATGTACCATGTCTAATGTAATATGGCAGATTTGATTTGCACTACCCACCCAGTCCTGCTGGATTAAAAACTTAAATAAATAATCCGTGGTTTATTCATAAAAAGACAAACGGCTATACTTTGCAACTATAATCATATCACTGAAAACAATTCTATAGTAACTTGTAGCTTTTTTCTACAAAAGACGCATGTAATAGAATTATTGGTTAGAACGAAGTTCTCTGCGGCATACTCTCCAACATTATGTAATCCTCTTTTCTTCATTAGATTTATTTCGAGCTCATAGCCTTCAAAGTTGGGGGATTTTTCTTACAAGATACGAATGTTTTCAAAGCTTGAAAATCATATCTTACTATTCATCACAGTTCTGGTACATACCGTCTATACGTTAATAGAATTTCGTTCGTCGCTAATTTCCTCCCGGTATTTTCCAAAACATTTTATCATGCATCCTTATCTGATTTAATCATCGTCACTTTCATTCCTTTAAATAATCATCATAATTCTAACAACAAACATCACAAAAATCCCAAAAACACCATAACACTTACAAAATCTGTTCGAAGAAATACCGCTGAGTAAGAGGAGCGCAAATTGTGAACAGGTGTATTTATCAAGAATCTGCATACTCCATATTGAGGACGATAGCCTGCCGTTTCCTTGTGAGAGTCATTGGCACTGTTGGTTGCGTCACCACCGCTTTCTCCTGCGAGCCTGGTGCTAATATCTTCAATCTTCGACGTCTTCAATGGAAGCGGCAAGCAATGGCAATGTCGACGAACTTTTACCACGGACCAGGTCAATGCCGTTTGGTACACTTTGGACTTGCGAAAAAAATACGCTAACATCTACGTACTAGGGCTGGACAATGATGGATATCCTATTTTTTAAATTTCTCTATTGTTTTTTTTTATAGGTACAGATCGCTGATATTGAATTTTGTATTTAATTCCAATAAAATAACAAACCAGTTCTTCCTTCCTGGAAAAGAAAAAAAAGCATATAGTTCCAAGAGTTGGGATTCCCGGATTTAATTTTTGACTATTGCAATTTTAATTTTGGGATTTCGTTGGTCTTTTCAGATCTGTTTACTAAATATAGATTAAACCAATTTCAGTAAATTTTGGATTCTGTTCATCGGTCTAAAAATCTTCCACGCTGGAAAAAAGTCCAATTGGACAGATAAAATTTTGAATGCGATTTTTTTTTCGGTAAATCCATCCTAATTTTGATGTACTCAAAGTAAACGAGTTTTCAATATACGACTATTTTTTTTTTAAGTTTATCAACCTCATTGTAGCACTTAATCATTGAAGAAGATAATAATAACATATCCTAAATGAAACACGAAACCGAAAAAAAACCACAGAAAATAAAAAGTTATCAGTCGCATCTGAGACTCGAACCCAGGACTTCTGTCTTTCCGGGACAACCGCTTTACTGACAAAGCTAATGAGACCAGTTCAATTTACGCCATCTTCGTCGATATCATACCTCAAATTCAAGACTTGTCAATATTATCATCCACGTTAAATCCCATATTTTTGGCTGCTATCCTTATGATAGCATCACGTAATTAATGAAAGGACCAAAGTCAACTAATTTTCGATGCGTGTCTAAGGGACCGTCAATAAGTCATCTGCGAATGAAATAAATTCTGACATCCCTAGACGAAAATAAGCCCAATAGCAACAACTCTCACCTTTTTTTTCATTAGAGGGTTTTTTATTGATGCTTGACAATGATGGTCGTATAAAAAAAGCCAATGGACACTAGCTACCAGAGTTTCTTTTGCAATTTCTCCCATAATCTATTTGAGGAGGACTGCAATATGCAAAGTGATACACAGAAGTAGAAAATGAAAGAAAAAAAACTGAAGTTATTTGTGTTTTTGACGATGATCATAAGTTCCATGCTTTCTTTGGTTCTGGTTTTATATATCATTAGGTATTTTTTTTATTTCTTAACGTGTTCATTCTTTTTTTCTTTCTCGATGGTGGTGTCATTTTTCATTGGCTTTTTTAACTGCGATTTTAAAATGGAGAAGTCAATTAATTGGTCACATGCCTTGAGGGAGGAAGCTGGTTAGTCATCGATCGTCGATAATTTATTATTTGAAGAAGAAGTTAACGATGTTGTTAAAGCAGATGAAATTTAAGAAGAAAGTGATGATATTAAGGAAAAATGATGTGTGAAATTGAAGCCAAATTCATTGAGACCAAATAAGTTGAAAGATGATTTTTTTTAAATATTGAGATTTTTTATGTTCTTGGCAGCTTATGACTGACGTATGCAAAAACCATATTTTGCCTGGTTATACATTGGTCATAATGTAATTAATGTGTGATTTTAAAAAAAAATTATGAATACTGAACAAGATTCCCAACAGATGGGAAAGGGGAGGTACCGTTGAAAGATTATAATAAATAATATACATCAAACATGCCACCATTATCTGTAGAGTACCCAAACCAAAGAAGTCATATTTAGCAGCGTCCGATAACGATCGTATACCTAAGACATTTCTAAAATCACATCTCGATCAACCCACTTTCTCAAACGAATTTCCCATGGCTCTCTGACCGCATTAGCTCCGTCCCATATGCCTCTGACAGACCTGCGAAATACCGGGTCAACCAAATTTACAAGAAACGCTTCAAAAATTAATGCGAATCTCTTTTTTTTGCTATAACTCCACACAGGAGGCCCCGAGGGAAATATTTCATCTTTAGGGATGCTGCGTGCAGGGTCTTTTAGAGGATAGGAAGGAGTGAACCTGGGTCTTGAAGAGACCCATGTTGTAGGAGGGAGGAAACAATAGCTGAGCTGTTAAACACAAGAACGAGTTGTAGAAGCGACCCGTTCTCATGTGACAAATGTCAACCGCGCGCAAATTTCCCGACTCAGAGCATCTTCCATTAACACACCGATAGAACAAGGACAGCATTCCCACTTGACAAAGATTGCAATCCGTTTGTTAAGATAGGAGAATCTATCAAACGGACCGCCCGTTGCTGCACAGCATCAAGGGTTTTTTTCAGTGCAATGCGAGAATGAACCATCAAAAACTCTTGAATGGACCGCTCTATCATCGTGACATTTGAACATATATTTCTAAATGGATTTTCTAGTGCAGTGAACCTATTTTCAGCTCGCTTCGTTATTTCAATCGGGAGCTATAGAGCTTAGAAATCTCCTACAATTTATCAAAAAATTAGAAACGAATGCACATTTTTGTTCGATTTTGTACAATTGTCGAAGAAGCACGAATAATATCGAAATCTAATTCAGGTATAGCCGTGAAAACAACTTTGAAAAATAGCTTTGAACGTTTGAGAACATTTTGAAACACCCTGTTCATCATTGGAAAAAATCGTCGTTAATGTTTGAATGTGTTGTTCTGAACGAGGTATCCAGTATTGAAATGATCGTACTGTACGGGTAGGTACAGCACGGCACTGTATGGCGTATCCCACAGATAAGGCAAGACTCATAATTGCCACTTTGAACTTGAACGAAGAGAAAGCATGTGACGCAAAACGTTACCTCTTACTTACGAATGCGGCATCGGTCGCTGTTATGGCCACAAGTGGTTGGGAACCATCGCCACTTTCACGGCCAGAAAAATTAATAATGAATAAATGTTATTTTTTAATTTTTTTATTAAGGGTCCAGTATAAGACCACGTACTCATCGCCGTTAGGTATTTTAGCCGCCAAACTCGATAGAACGGAGCACCGCAAGCCGCCGACTTTTTTGGGGGAAATGTGGATAATGTAAAACACGCCCGTGCCGTATTGGCAATTGATGAAATACAAAATAAAAGACATTTGCTGAATACATTTATTATTTATTCAGTGCATAAAAATAAATTAATAGAAGGTTGACAAACTTAAATTTGCAGTCGGACAAAAGAGGAAAAACGAAAGTATAAAGTTTATTTTTAATTCACAAAATTTACACCGCCGACTATATGTAAGTAAAGTATGTCAATCTGTTGGTATAGGATAAGGTAACTTATGAGAATATGCGGATATTAGGAAAGTAACACATTGTTTGTTTTTTAGTACCTACATAACATATTAATAATTGACAGTACCTATACATAGTGCCTTTTATTTTTATTTTTGTTACTATTAAGTGTTTATTTCTTCACAATTAAACAATCTAACGAAGCGACCGCTGAAATTGTGCAATTTGACGTTCAAGCCGAGTTCAGTGCATCTCATAACATCCTTATTCAATTTTTTAACGAAATCGGCAGAGAACTCAAGAAATTCAAAATGGCCTCTGAAATTATGCAATTTGACGTTCAATTCGAGTTCAGTACATGTCCAAACACCCTAATCCCGATTTTGAACGAAATCGGTAAAGAACTCAAGAAATTCAAAAATGCCACCAAAATTATGCATTTTGTCGTTAAATTCGAGTTCAGTGTACCCCTGAACTCCATTGTACCCGATTTGATAGAAATCGTTTAAAAATTCTAGAAGTTCGAAGTGTCCCCTGAAAACATGTTTCAATAGTGTTATTATTATTACCTTAGTCGTTTTTTTTCTTCCAGGAAACAGGTCTCTTATTTTGTATATTATACACATGTCAGCCTTTATTTTTTCCCATTTTGAATAACTAAAAAGAAAACAATTTATTAAAAGACGATTTCAAATAAATTTAGTTGGAGAATAATAATGATTTAATTTCTGCTTACCCCGATCGAATAACACCGGTTTCCTCAGCGTTCCTAGTACTAATCAAATTAAATATCTCGTAGCCGCGTAGAAAATAATGACAGTAAATACATACGTGCTCTCGCCTCTGGAGTCAGCTCGTGAATGACCCGCTCTCGCGAAATCTCGTGACCAGCGCGTGGCGTAATTTTTTCGTATGGAATTTTATATGGCGCCATAGAATAAAATATTTCATAAAGTTTAAGTAAATAACAGTAGAAATGTAGGTACTTTGTAGTATTTCCAATTAACTCAATCGGTTGTTAACCTTTATTAAAGTGAGATTATGGAAGAATTTTTATTAAAATTGTTTGTAATATGCGTAGTTAACATAACAGTGAAGGCACTTTTAGCGTTTTTCTTAATATTGCAGTACATATTTCATATAGAATGGAAAGCATTGCACTTTAAGAATTGTCGCCATTCGGAACCTTAGACATTTTCCTAACCACTCGTATAGAATTTACAGATACATTATTTGTTATATTTCTAACGTTAGCAACCCGCAAAGTGACGTTTAGCGCTATCTTTGAGTCTTCGCCCTTAACAGTTTACAATAATTATTATTTGTATGTATATTGTATTATAAAATTTTTGTGTACAGTGCCAGGGAACATTTCTCCCTCTTCCTGTGTCAATTGTCGTTAGAGATGAATAAATGTGGAGATAATCTTCTCTACCCAGTGAGCGGGCTGCCTATTTCTACTGTAGGGCTTTTATTTATTTTTATTTTAAAGAATTGAAACCTGTGTTTTATGTGCTAGCGGCACATGCTGATAGCAATCTTATATTTAAGCCCGCTCAATAATTTGGGTGGAGACGGAGGGGGTCGGTGCTGGGGGTCCAGCGGCTGAAGTCGGAGATAGAAGGATTCGAGTTAGATTTTAATTTGGAGTGAAATGTTTTGGCTAATATTATATGTTTTGGGAGTGGAGGAATTTTCGAGCCCGTGTTAATGATGATATTCCTAACGAACCAGGGACTTTTGATGAATCGTCGGAGCAATGCATTCTGGAATGATTCTGGCCTTTTTGTATTTGAAGTAGCCCATATGAGTGATGCGTATCTTAATTAATTATGGTAAATATATGTCAAATCATAAATCAAATAAAATTACAAAATAAAATTTATAGCACATAAAATCTTTGAACCCTTTATGTGACATTATTTTTCTTTCAGCATTTTTAACATCTTCGTTTGTTTCTTGTTTTTGCACACGCCGAGTTTCAGTGAGAGACGTAAATAAACATTGTTATTTCTAACTAAGTAATCCATAAACCATAGTGGGTAAACCACACATGTTGTAAACACATTTATTACACATATTTACACGCCGATTGTATGACGCTTTTTTAAGTAAATTTTTTTTTTTGTATAATATTAATTATATACAGTGGGAACTTATACCCGCTAAGCCACTGCAAGTAGCTTGTCAGCAGGAGTTTATTTCAACAATATAATATAATACAACAATAAATTACAATCATCATACAAATGTAGGGCAAAATTATTATATTTAGGCGCATGCATCTTGTGATGTACATAAGTTGAAAAAAAAAATTAAAGAGAAAAATAATGGTAAAAGCATTACAGTTTTGTTATTGAGATACTAGAGTCCAATTTTATAACACCGATTTAAATAATATTATAAAAATGTCAATATCATAAAAAATATCAAAATTATAAAAGTACCAATATTATAAAAGCATCAATATTTTAAAAATATCAATATTATCAATATTATAAAAATATTTTATTTGTTTCTAAAAAAAAATATTAAAAAAAATTGTAAATAATGAACTAATGATAGGGTTTCACGTAAGTATTTAATTAAAAAAAGAAAAGTTTCTAGGTTAGCCTATGGGTTTAGGTTGGTAGGAGGGAAGTAAGGGGATGGATCTCTGTGTAAATTAATATTTATTGAAGGAATGTTATTTATTGCTTTTAGGTTTGAAATTATGAGGGGCTGAGTTGAACAAGTCGAACTCACTATATGAAGTGTTAAAAATGTGTGAAGCGCGGTGAATAAAGGTGTTTTGTTTTGAGTGTTGCATCGTGGTAGGCTTAGTGTGTGGTTTTTCCTGTTTTTTCTGTTGGGCACTGTCAATTGAATTCGTTCAAGTAATTCAGGGCAATCACAGAGGTGGCTATTTTTTTGTAAAAACAGTACGTCTGCAGAATTTCTACGGCTTTCTAGTGACGAAATCCCGAAAAATGTGGGTGACTCCTCATGACTCAAGGGGGGACGATATCCCCGAAAATCGAGGTATTGTAGAAAACGGTTTCGTACTTTCTAAATCCTTTCTGCATGTGATATGTACCTGGGATTCCAGACCGCTCATACTTGCGCTAACGATCGCTTGCGCCGCCAAGCAGCCATTTCGCGTCAGTTGTGAGTAAAATGACTACTGTACAGCACAAGGTTTTCTATGTTCGTGATTCTGTACTACTGTTTCGGCAACTATAGTACAGCGTACCTTTCGTCTCTATTTTAACATTGAACTTCCAACTAGAAAAAGCATTTGTCGTAGGTATCACCAATTTGAGCAAACTGGATGTCTCTGTAAAGGATATCTGGGTCGACCGCGTGTATCAGAGGACTAAGTGCGAAGATGAGTCCATCATTTTGAATAACCCTGAAGTTTAAACATTAATAAAAATTACTTTGTAATCAACACTTTATTAATATATACATATCAACATGTTTCGGAAGCGAAGCTTTCCTCATCAGGACAAACAGAATACAAAAAAATAATAATTTCAAGTATAGATAGATGATAAACATAGAACACAATAATGTAAGAATAGATAAATGAAAATAATTATTAACTAGTTGTTCTGGTTTATAAATTTTCATGGTGACTACAATTTGACAAAATTTAAAAGGTATTTCACCAGGTTTTGAGCCCGTGACACTCGACTCCAGAGTCACAGTTCTCACCGTTCTCGTAAAAGTGTCCTACAGTTGCACACTAACAAAGTTTTACTTCAAAAAAAAATCGAAAATTTCACATCATCCAATAAATTAAATACTAGTTATGATTATTTCTCGACATGGTTGACAATCCCTGAATAAAATCTTACGAATATTAGAAAGTTTCGCGGAAAAGTAAAGATTCGTTCTGTGTTTACGTTGGAAGATTATTATTTTTATTGCCTAACCATAACTCAACTCATAACATTGTCAATAACACCGATTTGAAATCGATACTTAATTGATTAATATTATGACGACTGTAAAACAGAAATTATGGCTCAGGTTTTTGATGATGAAAAAAATAACCACTTCTTCATTATGGCTTCATCCACAGGTTCTTTTCGTTATTAGTTTATTTTTATCTGCTCAGTCCTTCTCGACGTGTTCTAATTTTGCTCGGTCTGCCTGTAGGACGTTTCCATTGGAGTATTCGCTTCGTCTTTTATGTTCTGTCATCGGATATTCTCATTCTAGTAATGAGAGAACTCTTGCAATTCCCATCGACAGAGCTACACGATTCACTCATTCATTTTTTTTTAATATAAGCATCACGTATCTGGAACGAAGCACATTTTTAAGGTTAAAGTGAAGAATTTCTTTCCACCAGTATAATGATAGTTAATTCCAACCCCTTTTTAATATTAGATCAGTTATGGGGGCAGTTTTGTAACTATTTTGTTACACGGATCAAAAGGTATTCGCAAAATTTTCTGTAGGTGATATTGAAAATTTCAGCGATCAATGCAGCATCATTGAGCAGTTGATTCGCTCTGCCGATTCTGGTAAACAGAATTTCTCACTTTCGGAGCATAAAATAGTGCATGGGATCTCCCATGAGTATAATTGTTAGGAAAGTATAAGTTAACGTCTTTAAACATATGTGGATTTACATATGGTTCCAGACACATAGCAAAAACATGCAAGGGGAAGAAATCAAAACTTACTTACTTTCAGTATTACCCCGGTGAAAGCTCACCATTCAGAATCGAAACTTTGGTTAAAATGGTTTTAACCGTGTTTTTGTTCAGATCTGAATAGCCAGGTACTTTCCCACCATCCTCTTCCACGTCTCCATCCCTCTCCACTACCTTCAGCCTCACAACGTACGCCAACTGGGGATGCCATAGTCTCACTGGCTCCAGGTGGTGGGGAGCAGTTTGGAATCTTGTGCGATAAAAAAAAATTATCCATGTCAATTTGACGAATTTCTTTTTGCATATATTAACTTTCTCCTTTATATATATTCAATATTTTTCTTGTTCTTTTATTAATATAAAATCAAACACATGCATTTTAATTAGATCGACCCCCACCCCTTACCCCCTTCCTGTCCACACCACATAAAAAATTAAATGAAACTTCATTTTATTATGTAAACTTGTGTTCTCCGTAAAAAACAAAAAAATAAAAATAAATAAAATATCGAAAAATATTCTATCAATGCTAGAACAGAAAAATCGTTGTAATCGAGCGGTATAACCCAGTTTTCATTGTATATAACCTGTTAAAGAGCGTTAAGGATAAATTAAGAAGTTGATATTTACAATTTGACGTCTGCATAATAGACTATTTAACTATTCTTTTCGCGTGTATCAAAGTCAACATCTCAATAACCGATTTCAACAATCGGTCGATCAAAGCATCAGAGGCATTTTCTAAATCGCAGCACGCGGTTTGAAGCGATTTGAAAGTCGCCTCGCTAATTTCTTCCACACACACACGACGTCGCCTTCTGTTATAATACGTACAAGTGCAGTAATACACTTGCCAGTGTTGGTGTCGTTATTATTGGTACAGTGGTGAAATGGTCACGCTCTTTGGGGAGAAAGAAAGTTGGCTCTTGGCCCCTTTGGGGGTCAGTGTCATCGAAATTGTGAAACCTCCTGCTTCGGGTCGAGGACCTCTAAGCCACTGACGTCGCCTTTGGGTAATGGATTCAAAAAGCACGTGGTTTCTGACGTAGAGATCTAGAAAGAAAAAATCCAATAAAATTTTTAAATCCTGGCAAATACGAGTATTTCCTGTATCCTTATATAATGATCTTGTTAACGTTGTTTCCCCGCTAAGGTTGGGACCGCCGAACAACTCAATCTTGGCATACACTTCTTGCGTCAATCACATTCATACGTTCTCTTCTGTTATTCTGACTTTTGGCGTGGCCCAACCATTTTTTTTACATGAATACCGCATAAGAGTCCCAACTGCTCCCAACCGTCTGAAGCCAGTGAGACTATGGCATCCCCAATTGGGGAATATTGTGAGGCTGAAGGTATTGAGGAGTGGAAGGAGAAGGGGAAGAGGAAGGTGGGGAAATGCCTGGCTATTCAGATCTGGTCACCAAACACGGCTGAGGCCCATTTCAAGCAACTTTTCAATTCTGAATGGTGGTCTTTCACCAGGGCGATACAGAGAGTATCTTCCACTCTGGAACGTGCGCAAATATACTATGTATTATTTTTAGGGGAATTAATTGTGAAACAGCACAAATTAATTAAATAAAATTTTCTTGCGCATGTCGAGATTCGAACTCGTGACCTTCGGAATCGTAGTCGACAGCCTTACCCCTCGACCATGGAGGCCGAGACCGGTTGGGTTTGTTTTTATTAAAATCTACAGTATTATTCCGAACTTGGAAAAATGTATCACACATAACCTTCAAAATAAGGGGAAAATAACTGGGTATGGGTAGGGTTAGGGGTATGGGTAGGGGTAGGGATAGGGGTATGGGTAGGGGTGGGGGTAGGGGCAAGTGTAGGGGTAGGCGTAGAGGAAACACATCAAAACCTCAAAAATATACTCCGAATTATTCCTTAATTCAGCTAGTTGGCTAAAATATTCCCTTTTTGTTTGAAATCGCTTAATGTAGTAAGACTTCGTAAAATATCAATATTTTGTAACCAGACAACGATCTTGACGCCTAGGATCTCTTTTCATAACTCGCCCATTTGTTTTCATCATCCTCTTTTTCATTTTCCCAAATGATGAGGAGATTCTTGTGAAGTATTCAAAAAAATAATAAAAAATAATACACTTTTGGATTTAACCAGAGAAAGCTTGGACTTTTAAACTAAGATATGCAAAATAAAATTGTATGTCGCATTACGTTATTTATACTCTACTTCCTGTTATGAAAGGATTTCCGGGATAAAATAATTTGATTTCTCATCCAAACACCTCACACACAGGAATTTCTCAAGGCTCCAAACACCGGCCTCATTCCGCGTCAAAATCCGGTAATAAAATAATTTAAATAAAAGTTATGGTCTCAGCAATAATATTTGGTAACAACGACAACGTCGGTTCAGTCAACGAACCCGAGCCTTGTCATCGAGTTTCTCTTCCCGAAACAAGGTAAGCTTGAATCGCTCAATGAAAGTAGCGTAATAATGTCCATTGACGCACTTGGGACTTGGAACACCTTGCCATTGTTGACTTCTTTGGTTCGAGGAACTGAACTTGGGTTGTGAAATCCACCGTGGTAAGATGAATGAACTGGATATTACGTTGTTTCGGCAAGGTCCGTTAAACTTTTGACTCAGATTTCGACTGAACGTTTAACTGTTGTTAGTTTATGATATGACAGGAGAAAGTTTGAAAAGGAATCAGTGAATTTTGTCTAGCATACAGGTTTCAGGTAGTTGAAAAAAATTGAAATCTTTAGAAATATCTTTGAAGGTTTTGAATAAATGGCGTATGATTGACAAGGTACAAAGACAAAAAAAAACTATGCTAATAAACTATATGTACAGAGGCACGTAGCAAGAGTCTTCTAAATAATGCATGTATAATATTTGGGCTGCCACTGAAATGTTTTCTGAAGGCCGCATCCCCAGATCCGAGGCCAAATCAGAAAACGGATAACCAAATCCAGAGTGAGAGTAGCCAGGAGTGAAAACAATTTTGTGATGGCTGGTCTTCTGGCAGGCTCCCATTTGCAAGCAATAGGGTTAATTTTTGATGTTCTTGATTACTTTTTTTATTTTTTATTTATCCTTTTTAATATTTTCTTTTATTATTTTGATATTATTTTGTGTATTTTATGAAACTCGAGGGATTGCACTATCTTCCCCGAGATCTTGAGTAAACAATAAAAAAAACGTTTGCAGGATAAGGGGAATTAAACTATCAGCAACATCCCGGTAATAGAATACCATTCAGACCCAAAACGGGCTTAGAATGGATGTATGGGTAGGTTATTCTTAACTAGACTATTCCCTGTCTTTTTTTTTTGACGTTCCAGAGCAAAATATTCGCTCGGTATAGCCCTGATCTCCCTTATAATGGCTTTGGCTACGTACAGTAAGTATATCTAAGAAGCCTTATTGAAGTGAAACTTTTCAAAATATTTCTCTTCCTCTTCGCCTTTTCCTCCATTGATTTCTTCAGATTAATAAGAATGCCATAATAAACTAAGGATACCATAATAAACTAAGGATACCATAATAAACTAAGGATACCATAGTCTTTTTGATGATTGGCAGTTGATAAAACTATTCTAACTCTCTGAAGAGCCGTGAATGACAACATTTGTAGAAATTGAACAGTTTCGCTGACCAGGATATGTAGCTGGACAGGATGTGTAGTATATATAGACGATAGGGGATCATCAAAGAGGCATTTCGATAATTAGCAAGCAGGACGAAGGAGTGTTGAGATATCCAAACGTGAGTAACTCTACAGTTTGGATGAAAGCACTGAATAAGAACCTAGAAAGAGACAGCAGGAGACCTACAGAAGTAGAGGAATTTCCCATAGATGACCAAGACTCTCGTAGTATTATGATGATGAAGACGTCGTACTAAATATTGAAGTATTTACCCATTATAAAGATGATGTAATAGATAACTAACCGATATAAGCCAGCAGGGTGAAAGGATCTAGAAATACTCAAAAATAGATGACTGCACAATGTGGAGACAAACACCGCATTGAAAAAGCAGGCATTAGAAACTGGAAGAAGGTAGTGAGAGACTAAATTATGACTATGATATCATGAGAATTTCTCAATCAAATTCCATATGCCACGTGGAGAGTAACAATGACCGTGAAATCCTTGTAACTATAATAATTTTTTTGCATATGTCATGAATCAAAGAATGGAACTCGTTAAATCCCATCAGAAAGCTGACTGCCCTAGGCAATATCAAATGAAACCGTACCAAAAAAACACAGACACAATAAGAACAATAATTAAGAAATGTTATCTATTTTATAATAACAAATAAAAGTTACAATAGGTACTACTAGTAGATCCATCAGACGACATAAAAAATAGGTGGATTGGATCCAGCCGCAAATTTCTCGTCGATAACAATACAAATGCAGTTTCACGTTCATTCCAAATAGAAATAATGGCGTTTCTAGCCTTCATTACGGTTGGAAACTTCCCAGAACTATTCAATTTAGGGTGGGTCGTCAAATAACGTAGGATCTTTTTGGGGTATTCACTGGTCTCTTAATTGCGAATGATTATTGAGAACTTCTTCTTCTTTTTCGTATGGTGGAAGAGAGTTCGTCAGGGTCAAAATGGGATGCTGAGGTTATCCAGCCCATCGAGTCACTTGTTTCAGCACAGATGTGCCATATAGAAACTAATGAAGGTGACATTTATTCTGTTGTTTGCATATGTCCTAATTTATACATATAATTTTCCATTAGGCCTCATTTGTGCATAAGGCACTGAACGCATTGGCACCATCATACTTAATTGATCTACGCGTGAGGGACAATCTTACTCAGAGGCAACTCATACTCAGGTCGGCCAAGTCTGATGAGTCGAACAGACTGGTTGAACCCTCTCGTACGAACGCTGCAAAATTTGGGGACAGAGCGTTTAA